>JAQJVK010000001.1:55651613-55856613 GCA_035578135.1 Flexamia atlantica
TTTTCGTACAAGGTCACGTTTTACAACCGAGGCTGTAAGCCGAGGTTGAAAAATGACCGAGTAACGAAAAGCAGCTTTAGGTCCGTGTGATGAACTATATTTTTCGTTATATTGCTCAATACAATACGTAAACTACTTAAGAAAACCAAAATGTTACAGCCTGTTTACCTTTAAAGATGCCTTCAAAAGATGCTACCGTCTTGTTCTTGCTATTTGAAGCAATCAGCTGATTGTCTGTTTAATTTGTGTTAGGGTAGACTGACAACAATGAACAACTATCGACGTATCGAACGCATGTAATAATCGATTGGTGAAATGAGCGAGTTTCACAAATTGATTAAACTGACAACAATGAATGTTTCGATAATAACGATGTTTCGATTATTTGTAATCGAATGAATATTGTTCGATTATTACGACGTACTCGGCACTTTTTGACTTTTATAGTCTTAGGGCCATAAAGAGTCAGCTGGTATCGAGTATATCAGCTTTTAATTCCTAGGAATAAAAAGAGTGTATTTAGGTCCGGTAAACATGCATTAAAAACATCTGTTTTTGAAGTAGTATAACGAAAATGGGTTTAAACCACACTACGACAAAATCACCTGTTTTACAAACGTCAAACACGGACCGAAACACACTGTTTGCCGCCACAGGACCGAAAACGTTTGGCTAAGGGCCGAAAATCAGCTGATCGTTTATTTGCTTGAAACGTCAGAACATAATTATACGCATAATTATACGGCATTTGATAGGTTCCAAAGTCATGATGGTTGCGTCATGTGATTTTCATAGATGTGTGTTTGAATCATGATAAAGAAGTTGTATCGTCGCTCATAACCTTAAAGTTTTGTTTCGAAGTGAGTCAAATAATAATCAGTTTTTGAATTATTCAGGGTATATTTGATTGTGTAGTGTGGTGAAAAATAGCGTTCGCACCTCGGCCGCAAGGTTTTTGCAGCTCTCGCGATCGTTTCAAATTCTCGACTTCGTCTCGAATTTGAAACACGATCTTGAGCCTGCAAAACCTCATTTTCAGCCCTTATTGCGAAATATACTATTTCCATTGTTAATTGTCTCTGATAATTGAGAGTAAACCGTGTTTGACACCTACGAAGTAGGCCATAGCTCAAGATAAAACGGACGAACTGTAAATACCTGCGTCTCGTAATCCAAGTGTTGGAACACAACTATTCACTCACTCGATAGACAGACAAACAAAACATCTCAAAACTACTTGGAAAATTAAAAATAATTTAATTCTACATTTGTTACGGTAAGCTCAGGTCCTCACCTCAATGAGTCTATTGGGTGGTCTATATAACTTTCATATACATAGACATTTTTATCATAAAATAGATAACTTATTACCGGAAGAAAGCACTATTCCAAAGTAAGCATAAATAATTTACAGTTTGACGTAAAAACGGCCACTGAACATAAACGGATGGAGATATGAAACAAAAACTATGAAATATATTTAATGCTGGAATGAGGTAAATGTTTACATCCGTTCGTTTAGAACTTCAAAAAAATGGCAGACATATGCCATCAGTCATGAGCGAATGATGTCTGTATGAATATCTTTGCAAACAAAAATTTGAATGAAAGACGAAAAAAGTGCAATTAATTACTTCTGACGTTGCTGCCATTTTCCGAGCAATGAAGAGATGGATAACCTTCAGGAGAAAGGAATTTGGTTGTTTTGCTCGATTTCGAGCAACGGGTTTACTAGTATAATTTAAATATCTCCAAAATTCTTACACAAGTATCCTGTCTACTTTATTTATTTTTTGTTATGGACGAAACACTCAATTTTCTTATTAAAAGTGCATATGTTATTTGCATATCCATTATTGAATGGTCCTTGGGTACTCATTGGTATTATTTACTGAATAATAGCATGCACTTAATGAGGTAAAATGGAGTTTTTTTGTCAATAATAAAAATCAAAGAAAGATAGAATGCTTGTGTAACTTACAAAGTTTTAGGAAGTTTGAAGATCTTCGAAATGATATGCCATTTGAAATAATATATTGCTATTTAAAATTCTTTATTTTCAAGGCTACCAAGCATTTTCAGAACAATTTTTTTAAAATTAAGTTATTGTGGAAATGTTTGCATGTGACATATATAGGGGTGCTAAAATGTCTGGGAACGGCAAGTATTTTTCGAACTGAATTGGTTTTGCGAAATCAAACTTTGTATGCACATTCACTCGTATGCAAAAAAAAAAACTACTGTTAAGTGTTTACTGACTCTTGGCCCCCAGTGGGGGACGGCCCACAAGGAGTCGGTACAAAATCTTAAATGTAAGCATAGGTCGATATGCACATAATTTTAAAGAGCTGATCAAGTGTAGTTCAATGACGCAAACCGCACTTCAAAAGGTCCATTCGTTATACAAAATGGCGGCTGATCAAAAATCTAAAGGATAGTACATAGTGTTCGCCTGATTATCGCTTAAAAATTGTTCACAGCCCATGACTGAAGAATAAAAACTGCGGGACTGAATGTCAGACCTAAAAACCTATTTTTTAGGCTACCTTCAATGGGGGATGACCCATGAGGAGTCGGTACAAAATCTTAAATGTAAGCATAGGTTGATATGCACATCATTTCAAAGGGCAAATCAAATAAAATTCAATACAGCAAACCGCATATCAAAAAGATTATTGGTTACAAAATGGCGGGTGATTCAAGTTTTCAACAAAAAAAGCCTATGTGGTTTTGTTGAAAACTTGAATTACCCGCCATTTTCTAACCAATAATCCTTTTGAAATGCAGATTGCGGCATTGAATTATTTGATTAGCTCTTTAAAATGATGTGATATAGACCTATGCTTACATTTAAGATTTAAGCCCTACAGGCCAAGGGTGAATATTAAAAACTGTAGTTGATTAAGAAACTTGGGCGCATGCCCTTTAATCACATGTTGGATTTTTAGCGAATGATGAAAAATGAGGGAGATAAACGCAATTTCAACTTGATTAATCATTTAATAACGTCCTGTAATTGTTTCTGATTAATTAGGCTACCGTCATTGAAATATACAGTATATATTTAGTTCAACAATATACATTTCTGTATCAAATTAATTTTATATTGATAATGCTATCTTTTTTATGATTTGGGAACTATAATAGTCCAGCAAGGATTGCGTAAAAGATCTATTGTTGATTACCGATTGAATTGAAGAGGTATATTTGAAAAAAATTATGAATTGCTAGAAGTTAAATAATGTTTAATTATTAGTAGCGATACAATATTGAAGCTTCAAAACATTACTTCAATAGTACTTACAAGAGCTAATATGAAGAGTTTTAGGATCATCATTTCACATAGTTACAGTTTTCAGTGAGAGAAAACACGAACTGTTTGGATTAAATGACAGCACACTTGTATTTATCGAACAAAGCAGCGTCATAGCCGTCAAACTCTAAATCGTAACGGGTTTTTACTAAATCTAAAGTATGATAGGTACGCACTTTCTGTAAAATTTCAATGCAGTCTCACAATCAAATTTTTAATTAGATAAAGTAAAGATTTCATCCTTTTTGTTGTTTTTACGATTAAGCGAAAATGTTCAACATACCTTATGAGAACTTATGTAAGAATGATTTAATTGAAACCAATTGTTTTTAAGTTAAATGTTTATTTTTACCATATTAATCGTTCACATTCATTCATTAATTTTATTTGTACATTTTATCAATATTACATTCACTTGATATGAGGTAATCATTTGGCTAAACAAAGAGGTTGGAAGAAGAATCATACATTCATTTAGTAGGCCCGTTCTTTGGCTGGGCACTGGGCGAAGGTTGGTCACCTAGCACCTAGCACCTGTCATCTACTAACCTACAACAACACTTCACCCATGTACTGCCACCTATTTCAAAAAATGAAAAATAATAATATTATACTGTCAGGATGCCTAAATCCCATAAGGCGTGTGGAACCAAATTGGAGACCCAATATCCGGTTACAAGCAAACTCTATTAGGCCATTGGGTAAACATATAGCCTCAAATGAGGTGTCGGTTATTTGCTTCCTCTGATTGGTCAAGATTATTTTTCTCACAACTTCCCACATAGCACAAGTACATCAATTTTATGTAAAATTGATGTACAAAATGTCAATATTAATGAAATCGTTGATGTCATATTGACGTCATATTTAATAAATACCCCCGTTGCAGCAGACCTGCATACTCAGCGAATTTCAAATGCAAAACAACATGTTTCAATCCAACATGGCGAGATTTAACATGTTTTTGTAAGCTCCATAAGAATAACATGGGGAATGAGTATGCAGGTTTTCTGCTACATGTATTTTAAAACTGGGTGATTTTAGTTCAATATTTAGTAGATATCAACTAGAAGAAGACATTTACCAAGTTTTATCAAGATATGTTGAGAAATAAGCGAGATATAGAATTTTACTTATTTCCCATAAGGTAAACATAGAGACAACGTACTGTGTTTACCACTTTCAATATTCCGGTTACCAATGGACATAGAGCAGTGATTCAAAATACTAAATTATTTGTTTTTTTGAGCTGAATTCAATGGTAGTAACAAATACCCCCGTTGCAGCAGACCTCGGTAACCAATGGACATAGAGCAGTGATTCAGAATACTAAATTGTTTGTTTTTTTGAGCTGAATTCAACGGTGCCAACCAAAATTCGATAAATTTTATTTTCCTATGTAATAAACTCAAAAAACCCATTTTTGGGGGGTTTATCCCCCTTTACCCCCCCTTCTGTTAGTCTGATCGGGCTGGTTTACGAACTCATCCGAGGTATGTTTGGTCCGAACTTTACCACTTTACATGTCTGTACCAAATTTCATTAAGATCGGACCATTTTTACAGCCGCTATCGTGCTGACAGACACACACACACACACACACACACATATATATATATATATATATATATATGTATATATATATATGTATATATATATAAATACCCCTGTTGCAGCAGACCTGCATACTCAGCGAATTTCAAATGCAAAACGACACATTTCAATCCAACATAGCGAGATTTGACATGTTTTGGTAAGCTCCATAAGAATAACATGGGGAATGAGTATGCAGGTTTGCTGCTACAGGTATATTAAAATTGGGTGGTTTTAATTCAATATTTAGTAGATCTGAACTAGAAGAAGCTATTTACCAAATTTTATCAAGATATGTTAAGAAATAACCGAGATATAGAATTTTATTAATTTCCCATAAGGTTAACATTGGGACAACGTACTGTGTTTACCACATTCAATATCTCGGTAACCAATGGACATAGAGCAGTGATTCAGAATACTAAATTGTTTGCTTTTTGAGCTGAATTCAATGGTGCCAAAGAAAATTCGATAAATTTTATTTTTCTATGTAAAAAACTCAAAAAATCGATTTTTGGGGGGGTTTATCCCCCTTTACCCCCCCCTTCCGGTGGTCCGATCAGGCTGGTTCACGAACTCGTCCGAGTGATTACCACTTTACACGTCTGTACCAATTTTCATTAAGATTGGACAATTTTTACGGCCGCTATCGTGCTAACAGACAAATATATATATATATCGAATTTATATATATATATATATATATATATATATATATATATATATATATATATATATATATATAAATTCGAACGAATGGTGTTTTTTGCTTCTGGTGGCCCCAAAACGAAAAGTTATCATGGTCTCGGGCTTAGGTCTTACCATGAGACCTACGGTAATAGCTTCTTCCCTAAAGGGGAAATTCGCTAAAATTCGAACGAATGGTGTTTTCTGCTTCTGGTGGCCCCAAAACGAAAAGTTATCATGGTCTCGGGCTTAGGTCTTACCATGAGACATACGGTAATAGCTTCTTCCCTATAGGGGAAATTCGCTAATTCTTCCCTATAGGGGAAATTCGCTAGAATTGGATTATTTTTATTTTTCTATGTAAAAAACTCAAAAATCCCATTTTTGGGGGGGTTTACCCCCCTTTACCCCCCCCTTCCAGTGGTCCGATCATGCTGGTTTACGAACTCGTCCGAGCGATTACCACTTTACATGTCTGTACCAAATTTCATTTAGATCGGACAATATTTATGGCCGCTATCGTGTTAACAGACATATATATATATATATATATATATATATATTCAATATTTTTTAAAAACTAAAAGAATTAAAATAAAAACATTTTCCACCTGAAATAAGTTGTTAATATTTCGAATAATTACATCGTTTTCAAAACAAAGCTGGATAAGGTTAAAATAAAATAAACTATTATGTAAACAAATTAATGTATATATGTATATAAAAATTCGAACGAATAGTGTTTTTTGCTTCTGGGGGCCCCAATATGAAAAGTTAACATGGTCTCGGGCTTAGGTCTTACCATGAGACCTACGGTAATAGCTTATTCCTTTAAGGAAATTCGCTAAAATTACGTCATTTTGACGTAAACTGGAGGTAAAAATGTCAATCAAATTGATGTAAAATATAAGTAAAAACACACACTATTTGATGCCAATCTTACATCAATTTGATGTCAATGTCAAGCTTCCATTTTTTAAATGAATCTATTTTAAACTGGAAATGTGTGAATTATAATTTAAACACACATTTATTTGGGCTAAATGAATGACTATAAAACGGAATTGCGGAACAAAATATTGTGCACTCTGCTGGATTTGAACCCGCGACTCTGAATCTTGGACTGAATGACATGACGCTTTAGACCTCTCGCCTGTTTCAACGTATATCTATTGAGAGAAAAGTGCTTATACTTAGTTCACAAAGATTTTCAAAATTTAACGTTTTGTCTACAATTAGTGTTTATTTGGCATATTATCTTTAAAAATTAACACAGTTTATTTAATCACCTTAATCTATTTTTTAAGAAGTGAATTTAGATGCTTTGTTCAAGAATTTTGGATAAAAATAATTAAAAATTTATAATTAGTTCAATTAAGCTTTTACTTCAAAATGCCATGAATGATTTTTTTATGTGTATATTAGTAATAGCACTTTCAAATGTACCATAGGCCTACTCAGAATAAAATAAATGCAAATATTAATATTTTATAGGACTATCCTTTCTCTTCGAATTTACATGTGAGACTTATTCATAAATTTTACCCCAATTAAACTTTGTCTGTTTGACTAAAATAATTATACTCAAATTTTTATAAATAACTTCTTTTAAATAGAAACATTAATCTTAAAAAAATTGAGGCACCAATTAAGTCAAACAATAACAATAAATTGAACATATTAACTTAACCGGAAATTATCACATTAAGTAATTTGAAAATGAAAGTAAAATTTTATTGTCAAACTATTTATTTTTAATCATTCTATGACGTCTTTACACAATTTTTATGTGGAGAATAAACTATCAAAATGTTATTATTATATATAAATGCATTTTAACAGTAAGAATGTTACATTAAATAATTTAAATCAATTTGACATAAATTTGATGGGCAGTGTTTCACTTTAAATAAGAGGATGCAAGTAAAAATACTTACATCATTTTGACATAAATGTTATGTGCAACTTTTTACTTTGATGTCAATTTGATATCATTGATCACTTTTTGACGTCAAAATGACATTGTGTGCTATATGGGTTGAGGCTGACAAATCGAGACGTCTTTAAAGACCGGCCGCGATAAGTTTATGGTCTATAAAAGACAAGAACGGTTTGTTTAGATTTTTGTCTGAGATAACCAGAGATATTCTTCTCTTCTCTTCTTCTCTACAGACCTTGAGTTTAACCTGGAAGCTGCAGACGAGAATGCCACGAGAATGACATTACCGGCAATGAAACAGCCAGGAAAGAAGGGCCCGGAATTGTGAATATGAGTTGTTTTTCGACCGCCCAGTTTTTAACATAAAAAACAAAAACTGCAATGGTTTTAGGTAAACATTCTTCAACAGTCATCTATTCTATATCTATCTATTAGTTATTTAATACACGAGCAGTTTTTTTGTTACAAAGACTCCTCCTAAACTACTGAACCGATTTTTATGTTTTTGGTGCCACTGGAAAGAGCTTGGCGTGAAGTTTTGCAGGAAATAAAATTTAAAAACGTTTGACTAAAGGGAAGAGCTCTAGACGCCCTAAAAGTTTCGTATTAGTCCATAAAATATGATATGGGAATTGAAATTTCAAATATAGCAGCTGATTGGAGCAAACAAAGTTTTTCAGCAAAGCCATATGTTGTTAATGGAATTAAAACCATTGCATGTAGAGCTGGAGGCATTTCAGTTGATAGAAGTTGTAAATAAATAAACTATAATCCTAATACATACTTAAGGTCAGAATTCAGTTTTAAAAACATTTATTTTGAATCACATGTGTGAAGATCTTAATATTTACATATGTTTATATTCCAAAGAAAAATACTAAAAGGAGAAATAAATTCTTATTTATAAATTCTATAAATATAAATAAAATAAAAAAGAAACAGACTTAACATTGATTATAAGTATATTTATTGAACCATTTTAGTTCGGTTTGAGATTAAGACGGGTCATACGCTTCTTAGGGCCGCGAAACATGGACATCTCCTTAAAGATGACTGAGTATTCACAAAAAATTTTGTTTTAAAAAGCTTTTATACAAAATCTCAGTATAACAGGAAGTTCAACCATATAATTAATAAAATAGTTCTAGAATACTGAACCATAATTATTTTAATTTTGAAATCAATACATAACAATTGCTCGATTTCGAGCAACATGATTACTAGTACTTATTTAATACGCTAAAGGTTTTTTTGTGATCATTACTCCTCCTAAAGTTCTTGGCCGATTTTAATAATTTAGGTGTCATTGGAAAGAGCTTGGCATGAAGTTTTGCAGGAAATAAAATTTAAAAAGGTTTGACAAAAGGGAAGAGCCCTAGACGCCCTTAAAGTTCCATATTAGCCCATAAGAATTAACATGGGGATAGAAATTTCAAATAAAGCAGCTGATTGGAGCAAACCATCGACCACATAGTAGAAATAGACGGAGCATAGCTATCTTACTTGCATTACAGGAAGTGAGGCCTGGGCCGCCATATTGTCTGGGTATAGAAACACAAAACGGAGCTTAAAACCGCGTAATCTGACAGTGCTCATGTTTCAAATAACTCGTAGTTTATACCATTTGGCGTTGAGGCCTAAGGTTTAAAGTTTGCATGTGAAGAGTCCTTTAATTTAGAACCATAATAGTATCAATCATATTTCGAAAATATTTTTTCTTTATATTTTAAAAAATGATATAAAATCACAAGGTTTTATTTAACTTTAAAACATGACATGAAAAAGTAGCCGGCTACTACTTTTTTTATATTTTGGTCAGGTAAAATAAAAAACGGTGGAAATTGTTGCTAAAGAGTTAAATTTCTTAAATCATATTTTTTGAAAAAATAGCTGACGTAGTTTGGTCGATAACTTAGTTACTGTGGGAGAGTTTATCCGTGCGGCGCCTGTATAAAAACAAAGTAAATCCTAAACTGTTATTTACAAAAATATAGTCGACTAAAAAAATACAAATGTGGTATCAAATTAAAGGTCTGAATCTCACAATTACTATGGTACCAATTATAAATGGTTTGGAAGCAGTTTACACATCACAGGAACGTTACAGGTGTATTCCGTGGCGGCAGCTTCTTTCAAAAAATGTCTAGGTTATCAGTGTTTACGATGTGTAAACTACCTGTAAGCCACTTATATTTGGTACTATAGTGATTCTGAGATTCAGGCGTATAATTTGATGCCATATTTGTAATTTTTTACTTACTTTGTTTTTTCCATGCATAGGGTCTAGAAGCAAATTTAGGCTTCACTTCGCGGTTTCTTGTGCTCCGTCTATTGTACTATGTGGTCGATGGAGCAAACAAAGTTTTTCAGCAAAGCCATATGTTGTAATGGAATTAAAACCATTGCATGCAGAGCTGGAGGTATTTCAGTTGATGGAAGATGTAAATAAATAAACTATTATCCTAATACATACTTAAGGTCAGAATTCAGTTTTAAAAACATTTATTTTGAATCACATGTGTCTTAATATTCAAATATGTTTATATTCCAAAGAAAAATACTAAAAGAAAAAATAAATTCTTATGTTTTAATTTTATAAATATAAATAGAAATAAAAGAAAAAGAAGCAGACTTAACATGCATTACGAGTAAATTGATCGAACCATTTCGGTTGAGATTAAGACGGGTCGGTCATACGCTACTTGGGGCCGCTTTCCCCAATTAAGAATTAAAATAAACGTGAATTTAGTGTAAACCATATTAATATGTTAATGTTTAAATCATATACCATACTAGCTGTTCCTCGTGGCTTCGCCCACGATTGAAATAATAGGGAGATAATGACCAAAATCTACTTAGAACGAAATCGCAAATCTGAATCTGTATCTGTAGGCCTACGTGAGGAATTTTCTTTTATTGTAATTACGGCAGGATGAATTTTTTTAACGTATTAGATGTAAAGTATCACTGCGTAGATTTGCCAATGCCTCTCAAAATTATAATGAAAGTTTTAACATAAATATACAGTGAAGGGGTGAAGGTTTTAAACTGTGGTGCTATCTGCCGGTGTCATAGATATTGGATCAGACTACCTTTATGATTAGAAAAATACAAATTTTACTAAACTTCAGTTTCTTCAGTTAAAATAAAACTAGATTTGGGGAAAGCAGCTCTTAGTCACATATACTGAATTTTAGAAAGTTTTACAAAAATAACGTAAAACCCATGAAACCAACTAGCCTAATTTTATTTTTTGCACATAACATAATTAATATGATTCTTCTTTACCCATCAGGTTTAGATCTAACAACCCATTTAAAAAACATTAGTGTTACCTAAACAAATTTTGCAGTCGATTTTCAAGTAACTGGTTTTAATAATGTTTAGGTTAATTTTCTTTCATATGGTAAATGGGGTATTTCAACTAATAGTTATTTTATGTATGACAATTTCATTTTGATGAACTTGTTTGAGTATATTGGAATTGGAATTTATGGTGAATGTTAATGTGAAGCTTTTGTGAGCAATTACCTAAAGGAAAATTACATGAAAATGTAAATTACTTTAATTTAGTTCAACTGTGAAATGCTAACCATGAATGATGTGAACATGTAAATAATATAATTTTAAAAATTCTTTTTGTATTTAGTGATATTCTATAGTAAAAAGAACCCAGTTTCCAGTAATTCCAGCACTCACTATGACTATAGGAAAAGCTCAGGGTCGGTCCATTGCAAAAGTTGGAATTTACCTTCCCTCTCCAATACTTTATCATGGACTACTGTACATGTGGCGGCAGGACAAGCGAACTCCTTTGAGGGGCTCATAATATTCGTAGAAAACACTAAAGAAACATAGACATCTCCTTAAAGATGATTGAGTATTCACAAGAAATTTAGTTTATAAAACTTTTGTAAAAAATTTCAGTATAACCTATAATTACCCACAATAACCCAAAATTTGTTCAAACATATAATTAATAAAATAGTTGAAGAACACTGTACCATAATTATTTTTCTTTTGAAATCAATTTCATGTAATTACATGGCTATTGCAGCCATGTAATTACATGGCTGCAATAGCCGTTATAACCAATTGAAATTATTGAAGAAAACCTAGAAACTGCTGCAAAACTCGCTATGTCCTTCTCCCAGACAGTAACAAAACTCGTCATGTCCATTCCCGAAAAACACTCGTCGTATCCCGTTAAAATTTAGTCGTTAGGGAAGGCAACTGCATCAAAACTCGTTTTGTCCAATAATTCTCAACTTTTGAGTTTTTTAAATTTCTTATAATAATATACCTTAATTTTGTACTCGGTTACTTTTCCATGTTGGCAATTTGACATAACTGAAGTCTGCAAAACAGTTTTCGCGGACTTTTTTTTATAACCACTTTTTTTGTTGCGAAGAGGGTCAGGCTTCACTTGAACATAGTATTGCAACACAGCTGAGTTAGCTTATTGTGCTTCAAAATGCTTAGAGTTGCATTAAAATGCTTCTCTTGAACTCCTTAACAAAATGGGACCCTTATCTCATTTTTTTAAATTTTTGAACATAACGAGTTTTGAAACTGGGCTACTCATTTAGGAACTTCGTGATAATGTGATTTTTTAAAACTATAAAATCATTTAAAACTATAAAATATTTATTTACTGTATGCACATTTTTTAACCTAGACATTTCTCTGATTGAGTGTGTTTGGTTGTCCGTTTTCGCTGTCCTGTGTGACTTTCCTTACTTTACATCCCCTTTTAGCGAATTTCCCCTATAGGGAAGAAGCTATTACCGTATGTATCATGGTAAGACCTAAGCCCGAGACCATGATAACATTTCGTTTTGGGGCCACCATAAGCAAAAAACACCATTTGCTCGAATGTATATACATATATATATATATATATATATATATATATATATATATATATATATATATATATGTGTGTGTGTGTGTGTGTGTGTGTGTCTATGAGCACGATAGCGGCCGTAAAAATGGCCTGATCTTAATGAAATTTGGTACAGACATGTAAAGTGGTAATCCCTCGGACGAGTTCGTAAACCAGCCCAATCGGCCTACTGTAAGGGGGGGGGGGGTAATGGGGAGTAAAACTCCCCAAAAATGGGTTTTTTGAATTTTTTCATATAGAAAAACAAAAATAATCCAATTTTTGTATTGCCATTGAATTCAGCTAAAAAATACAAACAATTTAGTGTTTTTAATCACTGCTCTATGTCCATTTGTTACTGAGATATTGAGAGTGGTAAACACAGTACGTTGTCCCAATGTTAACCTTATTGGGAAATATGTAAAATTCTATATCTCGCTTATTTCTCAACATATCTTGATAAAACTTGATAAATGGCTTCTTCTAGTTCAGATCTACTAAGTATTGAATTAAAACCACCCAGTTTTAATATACCTTACCTGCATACCCTGCAAACCTGCATACTCATTGCCCATGTTATTCTTATGGAGCTTACTAAAACATGTCAAATCTCGCTATGTTGATCATAATGTGGTTTTGCATTTGAAATTCGCTGAGTGTGAAGGTCTGCTGCAACGGAGGTGTTATATCTATCCATCTATCTATCTATCTATCTATCTAGGACTATCTATTTGTCTGTGAGCACGATAGCGGCCGTGAATATGCTCCGTTCTTAATGAAATTTGGTACAGACATGTAAAGTGGAAATCATAATCGGACGAGTTCGAAAACCAGCCCGCACGGACCACCGGAAGAGGGGTTAAAAGGGGATAAAACCCTCCACAAATGGGGGTTTTTTTGAGTTTTTCACACGCAAAAATATAAATTATCAAATTTTTGTTGGCTCAATTGAATTCAGCTAAAAACATTTTTGTATTTTGTATCATTGCTCTATGTATATTGGTTTCCGAGTTATTGAAAGTGGTAAACACAGTACGTTGTCCCAATGTTAACCTTATGGGGAATAAGTAAAATTCTATATCGAGCTTATTTCTCAACACATCTTAATAAAACTTGGTTTGTGGCTTCATCTAGATGAGATTTAATATATAATAGTCTAAAATCCCCGATATTTCCATTTTTGTGGCAGCAAACCTGAATACTTATTCCCCATGTTATCCTTATGGGGAATAAAAAAAAATCTATATCTTCTGTATTTCTCAACATATTTTATAAAACTTGGTGTATGGCTTATTCTAGTTAAGATCTATTAAATATTGAAGTAAAGACAACCAGTTTGAACATACCTGTTGCAGCAAACCTGTACACTCATTTCCCATGTTATTCGTATGGGGATTAAAAAAACATATCAAATCTCGTTATGTTAGATTAAAATATGTTCTTTTCCATTTGAAATTCGCTGAGTATGCAGATGCAGGTCTGCTACAACGGGGGTATTTCATTGGTAGTTTCACTCCTCGTCTAACTTGGATACCCATATTTTTTTGTTACCAAGAGCAACTCGGACAGAATGCCCTAGTGGCTAGTGGGCTCCCTTCCCTTCTAAGCTCAAGCCAAGGGCCCGTCTTATACACGGCGATTTCTGCTGAGCGGATGACGCCCAGCGGGTTGCGCAGTACAATTTTTCACACGACTCCGCTGCGCCAAGCCGCTGCTTTAGACACAATATTGAAACCACCATAACGGTACAATTCTTTTGTTCTGTGGCTGTATTCCGCAGCACAACCGCTGAGAGGTTGGGTTCTTTAACGGTAGACTTAATTTTTAAGATTTTAAACCTAACTTTAAAGGGTTTAACTAATGTTTGCTAGGCTGGAGGACCAAAGGGGCATAAGCCAATAAAATCCAATAAAGGGGCATGATCTCCTCCACATACAGCTACTACAGTAGGGCTCCTAGGTAGGCCTGTATCTCTGTGGTCCATAGTTGAGGAGGTTTGAGTTCTTTCTCCTCTCAGCAGAATCGATCAGACCATGCCTTTCATATTCTTATCCTATTCCTGCAGGTCCATAATTCTTTGCGACCGCGGCTGAACAAAGTTACAAGTAGCCTACTACTTTGCAGCTCAACAGATTTTCAGAAATGGGATATGAGCATGCCTGTCATTGGTAAAGGTACTTAAGTTTTATTTCGACGTTATTGATGAGGATTTAACTCAAAACCTTTGCTGTGTAGTCCTAAAAGTTGTTCAACAGATTTGACAAAAACAATACTATAGTGTCTCAATCATATGTTACAACTTTCAAAGATATTAATGTTTTAAAATATCATATCAGATGATAAATATTATGTTCCTAGTTTTCTCGAATTATGTAGTAATAACGATGGTTAACTTACTTATTTCTCTATCAATTTGTTTTATGCATGTAATTAAATACCAGTGTCAAAATGTATAAACTGTATTATTTATCAATCATCTCCATCTATACGCGTGCATCACACACGGTCACAAGTTGATTGGCGACGAATAAACTACTAGAACATTGATGTGAGTGATTACCATAAACATTACCAACTAGACTATCAAATTAGAACTAATTCAATTCAATTCATCTCTACAATATATCGAAAACTGTGTGTTATATTTATTCAAAAATGGAGCCGGAACAGTTTAAACAGTTTTTAGAAATATAGCAATCAATGATCAATACTTTAGTAAATACACTTTCGACCTCTTCAAAACAGCGAGGCTCGGATCGAAATGACGAACTAGAGGTTAAACAAAATGTAGCCTATGTTCCAAACTTTGACAATTTCGATCCCAAAAAAGAATCCTTTACAAATTACAAACAACGTTTTGATAATTATGTTCAAATGAAAAATATCGAATCAAATCAGGAATATTGTGCCAAGCTATTACTAAATTCTATCGGGCCAGGTAATTTTAACGTAGTTGCATCTCTTTGTGCTCCAAAGTTACCTAATGAACTTCCCTTGATGACTTGATAAAACTTTTAGGAGAACACCTAGAACCTAAAAAGAACATCCTTGTCTCCCAGCATCAATTTTTATCATTATATCAAACAGACAATCAATCCGTTTCTGATTTTGTCACCATCCTACGAAGTAAGGTAACTCATTGTAACTTCATATCTCCTTGCGAATGTAAAACATCTATCGCTGATATTTTCCTCCGTACACAGTTCATCCGGGGAATCAAAGACAATTCTATTCGAGAACATCTTCTGCAATCCGACATTTCAGATTTCATGGATATTGTATCAAAGGCGATAGCTTTAGAAGCTTCTCGACTTAACTCCAAGTTGATTGCCCAAAATAATCCTACATCATCAATTGGTCTACCTGACATCAATAAGGTTTCCCACACATTGAGAAAACGTAACCATTCCCGTTCCCGATCTAAACAACGCAACTTCAACAACAAATCCAATTCTAAATCTAGTTCAAGAATAAATTACGAAGAATTGGGTTTATGTTTACGTTGCGCGAAATCAAACCACCTATCTAAGGATTGCCGCACGGACCAAAATCGATTAAAATGTTCCCATTGCTCTAAACTAGGTCTTCTTAGCAAAGTTTGTATTTCCAAACTCATGGCAAACAGGTATGAATCTAACAAACAATCTACTACTAATCAAATAGATGACAATTACAACCAATTGGGTATCCGGAATGTGATTGACATTTATCAAACAGAACGATCAAAAGATGCTGAGCGGTTCCACATTTTTGTAAATATTGAAGGTAAACCTGTAAAATTTGAAGTTGACTCCGGGTCCGGGTACACATTCTTACCACGAGAAAAGTTCGATCAGTTAAATCTAAATCTTACGCTCCAGCCTACAAACATAGTTTTTAGATCTTACACACAAAATGTTTTCACTCCCCATGGAAAAGTAGACGTTTGTGTAAGTTATGGAACTAATGCTTTCAAAGGTGAAATCTACATCGTACCAGACAACTATCCACCCATAATAGGTCGAGTATGGATTAGAAATCTAAAAATCAATTTGTTTGAAGTCGACAACCAGCAATCTAACAACACTTATCAACCTGTTCACATTATTAATAACGAAAATGATGTTGCATCCGACTTTCCAATAATTTTTGAACAGAAGATAGGTTGTGTACCTAACTTCAAAGTATCACTCAAGCTCCGAGAAGGTACTAAGCCTGTGTATCATCGAGAACGTGATGTCCCTTACGCACTGCGTGAGAAAGTAGACCGTGAGCTAGACTCCCTCGAAGCTGAAGGAATAATTTCAAAAATCGACACCAGCGACTGGGGCTCACCTCTTGTCATCTTACCCAAAGCAGATGGCGGAGTGAGGCTTTGCGTCGACTACAAGGTAGGAGTGAACAAGAGATTAACAAACTCCCACTACCCAACAGGAAAACTGAGGATTTATTAAACAGTCTGCGAGATTCTAAGTACTTCTGCCAATTAGATTTGTACAAGGCCTATCTACACATCCAAGTTGATGAACCATCCAGCGAAATTCAGACAATTACAACTCACCGAGGAACCTACAGAATGAATAGGCTCTCTTTCGGTATAAAAACGGCACTATCCGAATTCAATCGTATCATTGATCAAATTCTTCGAGACGTCCCCAAGACCGAGTACTACTTTGATGACATTGTAGTCCACGGATCATCAATGGAAGAATGCAGATCCAACCTATACGTTTGTCTCAACCAGCTACAAAAGTTCGATCTTCATGTGAATCGATCAAAGTGTTCTTTCTTCCAAGAACGAATCGAGTTCTTTGGTCATGTGGTGGAATACAATAAAATATCAAAATCACCTGGGAAAATAAACGCCATTGTAAACATGAAACAACCCACATAAATAGAGGAAGTTAGACGCTTCCTGGGAAAGGTAACCTATTATTCTCGGTTTATTCCCAACCTTTCGACCCTCACAGCACCCCTGCGACAACTTCTAGTCAAAAACGCAAAGTTCCACTGGAATAGAAAATACAACGATGCATTTAATCTTCTCAAGCAGGAAATCGCAAGTGAACGAGTGCTCATTCCATTTGACCCAACACTACCAGTTCAACTCGCCTGCGATGCCAGCCCTCAAGGTGTTGCCGGAATACTGTCACACATCATCCACGGACAAGAACGTCCGATCGCTTTTGCATCAAGGTCACTAACTCCTGCGGAACAACACTATTCACAGTTGGACTGCGAGGCTTTGGCCATCGTCTTCTCAGTGGACCATTTCCATCAATACTTGTTTGGTCGACCCTTCAAGCTGATAACGGTCAATCGACCACTTGTAAGAATTTTTCACCAAAATTCTAAAATACCTCAAATGAGATCAGTTCGACTCCAGAGATATGCCGCATTCCTATCAGGGTTCAACTATGAAGTTATCTACAAAAAGGGAACAGAGAACAGCAATGTTGATTGCCTGTCACGGGCTCCAATCGAATCATCCCCACAAGCAGAAACCTCAATCAATACAGAAGTAAATCAAATTTGTGAATCAGTAATTGAAGTAATTTCAACACTTGACTTAACATACGAAACTGTTGAAGAAGAAACTAGAAAAGATCCAACTCTATCCAAACTATTGAGGGAACTGCGTCAAGATCAGTCGGAAGACTTACAGTTCACTATCGTTAATGACGTCATCTTCCGAGGTTCAAGAGTCGTCATACCAGCCAGCCTTCAAGACTCAGTACTTCGAGAGCTCCATCACACGCACATCGGATCGACCAAAATGAAACAACTTGCTCGCCGTTACGTGTACTGGAAATCAATCGACAAAGACATCGAAAGAACTGTGCGAGCTTGTGCAGCATGCGCTTCTACCAGAAACAGTCCAACCAAAGCACCTCTTCATCCCTGGGACGAACCGGAACACAACTGGCAGAGAATTCATATCGATTACGCTGGACCATACCAGGATCACCACTTTCTGGTCATTATGGATGCAAAATCTAAATGGGCGGAAATAGGAGTATGTAACACAGCTCCAACTTCATCATCGACGATAGAATTGCTCCAGAATGTATTCTCACGCTACGGATTCCCAGATGTGATGGTATCGGACAACGCAACAATCTTCACCAGTGAGATCTTCCAGCATTTCTGCAAAGAAGCAGGAATTTCCCAAAAGTTCATAGCTCCAGGTCATCCAGCGACCAACGGTTTAGCTGAAAGAAACGTACAAACACTCAAACACCGACTTGCAACAATGATTGACGAGCCTTTGACAATGAAACAAAACGTTTGGAAATACTCTTCAGATATCGAGCTACACCTTTAGCCAGCGGAAAGACACCTTCAGAAATATTCCTAAACAGACAAATTAGGATCAAGCTGAATGCTTTGAAACCACCCAGAATTCAAAAATCCTCCATTCGACACAGCAAAGCAAGACAATACAAAGTAGGAGACAGAGTCCAAGCCCGCTACTACTCAAACAATAAGAACCTGTGGAAACCTGGAACCATCATACGAAAATATGGATTCTTACACTACCTCATCAAACTACACACCGGGTATATCTTGAAACGACACATCGATCAATTGCGACTCGGTGAAACACCTACAAAGACAGTCACTTTTTCTCCTGACTTACAAGAAAATGCTCCAGAGGAACCAAGGCAACGTTTACCGATTGAAGACATGGTTACGATCCCGTAAGATCAACGAACAACCCCAACATGAGACCGGAAATGAAAATCCAGTTCTTCGTCGATCGACCAGAAGCCATCGCCAGCCTGGATACTTGAAAGACTTTGTTACAGCTTAAGTGTACATCTTTAACTTATCTCTTTCTCTTTGTTCAATTTAATTTTAATCTTTTCAAATAAGTGTGGGAGAATTATAGTGTCTCAATCATATGTTACAACTTTCAAAGATATTAATATTTTGAAAATATCAGATGGTAAATATTATGTTCCTAGTTGTCTCGAATTATGTAGTAATAACGATGGTTAACTTACTTATTTCTCTATCAATTTGTTTTATGCATGTAATTAAATACCAGTGTCAAAATGTATAAACTGTATTATTTTTCAATCACCTCCATCTATACGCGTGCATCACACACGGTCACGACAAATACCTGATTGTAAAACAATAAAATACTTCAAATAATAAAATTACTGCCTTATACAGGGTGTTGATAAAAAACCTTCAGGACTTCGGGATATCGTTACTTACACCAAAACTAAGAAAAAAGTTCCTGTAAACATGGGTCCTAAAATGCTCGGTTATCCGTCTGTCGGTCTGTATGTGTTTAAACATGATTTTGCATAACTTTGGAACTACAAAAGATATCAACTTCAAACTTGGTACTTATATGCTGTCTATTGGGATCTATTTTGGTGCGGAGAATCAAGTTTCTACTTTGTACCATTCAAAAATGGCAGCCATTTTTATATTTTAAAACTTAATATCTTAAAAACCGTAATTTTTTTCAAAACTGGACAAGAGACAAAAAAGTTGCGAAATTTTATTTCTTACAAGACCATATAAAGATTATTAAGATCAAACAATCGAACAATAATTTACGGAGTAATTGCAATTTTGCTAACAGAATTCAAGTAAATTTGCTATAGCTACCGTAATACAAGCATGTATTCTGTTGGAAAAATTACAATAACTCCGTAAATTATTGTTCGATCTTAATAATCTTCATATGATTTTGTAGGAAATAAAATTTGCAACTTTTTTGTCTCTTGTCCAATTTTGGAAAAATTTACGGTTTTTAAGATATTAAGATTTAAAATATAAAAATGGCTGCCATTATAAAATGGTACAAAGTAGAAACTTGATACTCCACACCAAAATAGGTCCTAATAGACAGCATATAAGTACCAAGTTTGAAGTTGATATATTTTGTAGTTTCAAAGTTATGCAAAATAATGTTAAAAACACATACAGACAGACAGACGGATAACCGAGCATTTTAGGACCCATGTTTATAGGAACTTTTTTCTTAGTTTTGGTGTAAGTAACCATATCCCGAAGTCCTGAAGGGTTTTTTATCAACACCCTGAGTGTAAAAACCAATGGACAAATTTCTCTTATCGTGAAAGTACAAGTAAAAAAAAACTTCAAGTACATTTTTTATATTAAAAAGGATAAATACCGGTATGTTACACAAGCACGAATATCAATGATATATTAATAAGTGGATAGAACCGCTAGGTGAGAGTGGTATGTGTGAGGATTTGGGGTCACGTCAGCAAAACCTAATTTCCGAAAACGCCTCAGAGAGTAAATAAATTCAATATAAAGACCATCTTGATAACCCACAGGATATTATGGACCTCTGCGTCCTTACAATTTAAACTTCCTTATTAAAACCTGGAAGGTTATTTGAGATCTATGTCGGCAGAAAATATACTATATACAGGGTGTTTCACGATAACCATGACAAACTTCAGGATATGATTCCTTGGGTCAAAATGAGAAAAAAATGTCCAGTAAACATAGGTCCTAAACGCAATCGTTTTCTATGAAATAGGGAAAATAGGGATTTTTCGGTTTTCAGTGTACCTATTGAACATTTGGACGTCTAGATTTAAAAGTTGGCAACATATTTTGATGAAACCTTCATAGCTAGATAGAATATTATATTTGAAAGAGATTTCATAACTATTGTATGCAAAAATAATGAGTGTGACTGAGCAAAAGTTGTCTAAAAATCAAAATTTTCCTTGAAATTCAAGAACCAAAAAATATTTTTTGTTTTTGACAGCCCTTCATTTTGTAACCGCTCGAGCGTTTGGCTTGCAACTTTACCAAACGTTTAAGAATTTAATGGAGAACAGAGAAATATCAATTAAAGTATACTTTATATGGGGATTATTTTTGTAAAAATCCAAAATTTTGTAAGGTATCAAAACATTCTTAAATTTGGAGAAACAAATACAAATTTATACTTTGATTATTTTTTAACATATTTGAATCAAACCTGGTATGTGGCTTCGACTAGATGAAAGTTAATCGTTAGTAGCCTAAAATCCCCTCCTTATTTACTTTTATGGCAGAAAACCTGCGTATTCATTTTCCAATGTTATTCTTATGGGGAAATAATTTAATTAGATAATTCAGTTATTTCTCATCATATTTCAATAAACTTCGTATGTGGCTTCATATTGTTGAGGTCTACCTAATTATGGCCTAAAACCATCCAGATTTACCTTGTTATTGCAGCAAATCCCTATTTTCCCTAATTCATAGAAAACGATTGAGTTTAGGACCTATGTTTACGGGACATTTTTTCTCATTTTAACCCAAGGAACCATATCCTGAAGTTTGTCAGGGTTATCGTGAAACACCCTGTATATCTGTTTATTGTTTAGATAAATAAGACAACAACATTTTTATGTTACAGTTGTGGGTAATAGTTTACGTAGAATAACTACAGTATTGTTTAAAGTTTAAACAATTAATTTGAACTATTTTATATGACAAGTCTTGTAAGTGAAACCATCAAGCCGGAGATCGTTCTATGTACATTGACTACATTCTATGTAGTCATTGGCTCGCGTGCCTACCCCCCCCCCTCAAACCTCTAGGCGCCCTTGCCCCCCAATTTGGCTAACCCGTCCCCCTTCGTAAACAACGATAAACTGAACCTAACATACGCATTCCCACAAGGGGACCAATAAGCAATCAGATAATTTAATTTAGGGTGTCTATAAAATAAACAAAGGTTAAACCTTTGACAATAAATAATGGTTAAACTCAAACTCTTTATTCGTCTTTTAGAATAATATTAACTTTTTACTGTCAAGGTTTTTACAAAGCAAAAAACCTCAATATTTTCTTGTTTTAATGTCACATAACATTAATAATTGAGCATAGCTCTTGTGACAGGTCTTTCATTTTCTTGACTACTACAAACCTTTACTTAAATATTTACATAGGACCATGGAGTTAAAATTTTATAAATAAAATAACAAATAAAAATGTTGTTACCAACCACCTTACATTTGGTTTGTTATTTAACTGGCAATAAATTCATTAAACAATTGTATAAGGACAGATTTTTTATAAGTAGTCTTTTATTTTTTTTATGGATGTACCTTTCCTAACTTCTTTTCTCAGTTCTACTACGCAGGACAATTATTGGTACTTACGTATTGTACCGACCACACCCGCATTTCATCGGGAAATTAGCGAATGAATAAAATTAACAAACTGAATAAAAAGACAACTTCATAATGACGAAATTATAAACTTACTTAATATTTTTATTGTTGTCTGGTTTACTGTCCCTTCAAAAACTAAACCATATATATCGGCGAGTAGTGTGTAGAACGGATCGTCGCCTTCAGCCGCCACTATCGACCGGGCTGGTTAGGTTAGGTTAAGTCAGGTTAGGTTAGGTTATGTTGTGTTAGGTTAGGATAGTTTAGGATACTCAGCTAATAAGATAGCTGAGCGATAGCGACGCGATACACGCTCGGACAGTCAGGCATCCTCCATTATCGTCTGGTGAGGGGAGGGGAATAGCGATAGACTCGGCGACAGAGGGGAATCGTATTGTTGCGAACACACAAAAATTAATTATTTATACATAAACTAATTGCAGTTAATATACAAATATACAATCTGATATTAAAACTGTCCATTATCTCACGTTATCTTATAAATTCGGGCGTGGTCGGTTTTCACTCATATTGTTAAAAAAATCCCTCCATATTTGGTTTGATGGCGCTCCTAGCGCCAGACTCCCTTTACTGGGTGCGCCTTGCCATTGATTGGGCTAAACTCATTGTAATGAATAATTCAAAAATACTCAACTAAAATATGACGACATGTTTTAGCTTCTTATCAGGATAAAAATATTCAGCAATGGTAACATAATAAATAAACAAAATTGAAATATTGCTAATGATACATGATTTATAGTATTTTTATTATTCATGACAAGTTTTATACAGTTAGAATACGCCAAACACGAAGCGCACGGTGCGTTTTGATTTGGACCGAAGCATAAAGAGCTTGTATCTGAATCCTCGTTTAACATAACCCTCGCCCTAGCCAGTAACATAGTGAAATTATTGCTGGACCTTCTGCCCATCCGCATACAAATCTGCGAGGCTTTAGGCCTCCCTTTAGCATCTTGCCAGAGAATTTCGATGTTAATGGATGGGTTAATGGAGAAGAGCCGTGGTAATATTTATATGTAAGATCATTATAAGATCATTATTATGGTAACATTAATACGACAAAAGCTTTATTTCAAATATTACGAATATACAGTGGCAATTAATCTTGGTCTTAGTCATCAGAAAAGGGAATTACTATCAGTTACCAAAATGCATTCGTTAAAACATTAGGCTTACAGATATAAAGTGTATAAATAAGTCGAATTTATGACAAGTCGAGGTTTACGACTTAATTGATGATAAAAAATTAAAAATAAATTTCATAATGAATGTAACTTAAAACATATTTTAAAAAAGGTGAAAAAAACTGCGAAGGTTGGTCTAATATTATAAACTTTTACCACTGCGGTAATTCGTTTGAATGGTCAGGAAGTTCAGGGCACAACTTAGTTGTTTACAGTTCTCTGGCTAGTCCTTTTTCAATGAACAAATTATGTTATCAAATATATTACTTTTATATTTATGATTACTAGAGATCGCCCACTGGTCAAAAATCTACCAGAAAATATTTATGGATTTAGTTGTTCTCATTGCTCCGATAAAACACGTGACTGAGTTTGTTTACATTTTGTTTTTATTCCGTGCCCAACATATGTAAACAACATATGTACTCATAAAGCCCATGTTATATTTTTATCGTTTCGGATTCATTTTTCTAGAAGTCTTAAAAGTTCTAGTAAATTATATTGGGATTGTGCAAATCTACAATGAAGTACGTTTCTATTGGCTTGCTCAGAATTGTTTACGTTGCTCAAAGGCTGAAAACAAAGGATGACAATAATCATGCTTGCATATTAATATACAAGATTCATTAAAATGTAATGAATAACAAAAATTAACTTAAGTTAATAACTCCTTTGATCACTTGCAATAGTGTGGTTTGGTGTTATCATCGAACCACAGTAGTATTTAATTGTTGCAGCAACGCCAATTTATACAGTATACAGGGTGAGTCTTTTAAGCCGTCCACAACAGATTATAGGTGAACGGCTTAACATACAAAGACGAAACAAAACAGTTCCCCACTAAATCATACCCAAGGAACAACGTAAAAATATTTTTATCCTTTTTAAAATACAGGGTGTCCCGGAATCAGGGGGTCATGGGTTCGAATCTCGAAATTTTGGAATATAAACATGTGTCATATTATACATCATTTTTAAAGCTCTAAGCAAGACAAAAAAGTTGGTGAAAACTGAACTCAATTATCATTAATAGTTTCAAAATGGCGGCCGTTTTCGTGAAATATATTGGTATTTACGGAATACCCTGTATCTCGAGAACTACTGAAGGTTTTTTCGTTCTGTTTAAAACTTCTTAATCCTTGTAAACTCAGCTTTAATTAAATATGAAAAATGGCAACATTAAAAGGACAAAAATATATATTTTTAATTTTATTTTTTTGTAAATGTTGCTAGCACTGAAAATAAAAATTTTTAAATGGCAACATATGTTTAATCGGATATTATTTTAAAGGTCCTGCAAAAACCTACAACTTTTCTATTCATCCTCACCTCCTAAATTAAGTAGTTTCGTAGTAATAAGCAAAAAACTCCATTTTCCCATATAACACCCATGTTAAATGTGCAGTACTCAAAGCATTTAAATTTGCATCCTTTAACATTGAGTACAGCAAATTTAACATGGGCGTTTTATGGGAAAATAGAGTTGTTTTTGTTCATTACAGGAAAACTACCAAAGATAGAAGGGGAATATAAATTGAAAAAAACCCTAGATTTTTGCAAGATCTTTAAAATTATATCCTATTTACCATATATGTCCTTTTAACATTTTTGATTTTCAGTGCTACCAATATTTACAAAAAATAAAATTTTTTAAAAATATGTTTATTTTCTTTTAATGTTGGTATTTTGCATATCAAATTAAAGCTGAGTTTACAAGGATTAAGAATTTTCAAACAGAACGAAAAAACCTTCAGTAGTCCTCGAGATACAGGATGTACCGTAAATACCAATATTTTTTCGGCCACCATTTTGAAAATAATAAAGATAATTGAGTTCTGTTTTCACCAAATTGTTTGTCTTGCATAGAGCTTAAAAATTATGTGTAATATGACAAATGTTTACATTATAAAATTCTGAGATTCGAACCCATGACCCCCGGTTTTTGGAACACCCTGTATTTTAAAAAGGTTAAAAATATTTTTACGTTGTTCCTTGGGTATGATTTAGTGGAGAATTGTTTCGTTTCGTGTTTGTATGCCGTTCGCCTATAATCTGTTGTGGACGGCTTAGAAGACTCGCCCTGTGTGTGTATGTATATATATACCGGGTGAGTCTCTACTGACTACATTAATTTTAACAGTTGATTCTACTTATCAAATGGAACACAAAAATCTATATAACCCCTTATCTGACTTTAACCGTTTAGGTGTAATGGCGTATTTTGTGATTTTTTAAAATTACACGACTTTGTACTATTAGTTCGACGGTAAAACCAAAATAATGTATTTATGAGATATAAATTAATACCATTTGAAAGAGAATGAAATGCCCTTCAAATTAAACATAGTACCAAAGTAATAACTCGTTATAAAACGTTTATGAAATAACATTAAAGTTGAAAATTATAGTTTTCAGAATTTTTCCTTTAAACTTCAAGCAATTAAAGCAGTTAAATTTGCTGTTTTCTTATGTCCAATTACATAAAAAAAACTTCCTTATTTATTTATGTTTAAAATCATGTATAAAAATATTAAGGGGTCATAAGAGGGAAAATTTTAGAATTTCTTTAAAATGTTGTTAAGGTACATCATCAGGATTGTCACCATCACTGGGTATTGGCTCTAAACACCAAATTTATTACTGTTTATTTGTATCTTATTTTTTTACCAGCTGAATCTGTTGACTAAATCAGCTGACTGGGAATTACAATAGTAATAATCAGCTCATTTTTCATTTTTTTTTGTAAAACTGTTTATTCATGTTCTTTTCAATTGTACACTACAAGTAAAACGTAACTTATGCCGTTAATGATAGATATCATTGTTGTTTCGAGTTGTTATGTCGTTTACAAATGTAGAATAGGTGGATATTATTGTGGTTACGGGTTCTGTGACTATAATGCAGCGGAATGCCGACACGATTACCGTCGCCGCTATCCAAACAGAAGGCTTCTGAATAAACGCAGGGGTCGTAAGTGTAAAAAATGTTGGAGTTCCATAAGAGCGTTGTTAATGTACATCATTATGATTCATCGCATTGGTTCTAAACACCAGATAAATTGCTGTAAATCTGTACTTTCTTTAACAGCTGAATCTGTCAACTAAATTAGCAGATTGGGGATTCCAATAATTTTGATCAGCAGATGTTATATGAAAAATAAACACATAGTTTATATTTTACATATACTGTTATTTATATCTCGTCAGTCAACCGGTTTTATCATTTTAGGAGCTTTTCAAAGTATCTACCGTTTACCCTGATCCACATGCAAAATATCTTCCTGAATATATCTTCACAGACGCCTTCAAGTTCAGTTCATCAAGTAGAAGTTCACAAGCTGTCAAAATCCTGTTCCTTCACTCTTCTACATTTCGAACTGGTATGCGAAAAACTTGTAATGAGGTACCCCAAACATAGTAGTCAAGGGGTATGAGGTCTGGAGACCACGGAGATCAAGCGATTGATCCTCATCTTCCAATCCATATGTCTAATGTATCACTGAGGTGCTGACGGACATCAACACTGAAGTGTGGGAGTTTTTCGTCTCCTTGGAAGATAATGCGCTGACGAAAATCCAAGTCTTCAAGGAGCAATGGTAATGCTTCAGCAAGTAAGTCCAGGTACTAAATGCCATTTAAGGCTGTTTGAAGGTCCTATGAGCCAGCTTACAAAGAGTCCGATCCAGACTTAATTTAACCCTTACATGATTAGAAGATTCATGTACCAGGAACAGCTATGAACATTAACAAAGGTGCGTTCATTGAGAAGCTGTTCATTTGGACAGCGGCGGCGACAGTACTTGCGATGGCATTCCGCTGCATTATAGTCACAGAACCCGTAAACCACAATAATGTCCACTTATTATTCATTGGTAAACGACATGACAACTCGAAACAACAACGATATCTATCATTAACGGCATCAGTTACGTTTTACTTGTAGTGTACAATTGAAAAGAACATGAATAAACAGTCTTACAAAAAAAATTAAAAATCAGCTGATTATTAGTATTGTAATTCCCAGTCAGCTGATTTAGTCAACAGATTCAGCTAGTAAAGAAATAAGAGACAAATAAACAGTAAATAATTTGGTGTTTAGAGCCAATACCCAGTGATGGTGACAATCCTGATGATGTACCTTAACAACATTTTAAAGAAATTCTCAAATTTTTCCTCTTATGACCCCTTAATATTTATACATGATTTTAAACATAAATAAATAAGGAAGTCTTTTTATGTAATTGGACATAAGAAAACAGCAAATTTAACTGCTTTAATTGAGCCTTGAAGTTTAAAGGAAAAATTCTGAAAACTACAATTTTCAACTTTAATGTTATTTCATAAACGTTTTATAAGGAGTTATTACTTTGGTACTATGTTTAATTTGAAGGGAATTTAATTCTCTTTCAAATGGTATTAATTTATACCTCATAAATACATTATTTTGGTTTTACCGTCGAACTAATAGTACAAAGTCGTGTAATTTAAAAAAAATCACAAAATACGCCATTACACCTAAACGGTTAAAGTCCGATAATAGTCCAGGCAATGAATGCTAAAAAAAAGTATAGAGGGAATTGCATGGATCACAATTTTTGACTTTGTAACTTAGTTTGGACTAGTTAGGAGTACAACCTATCAAAAGTCCCCGCCCTTAGCCCTTGAGCCGGCTGGGCTGGAAGGGCCTGAAGGTACAATTTTTTGGTTTTTCCTAAATATCTTGAAAACTATCAACTTTTAGTATTCCCTATTAAATTTGAAAATTAAAGAAAATTAAATTTCCTGTAAGAAAAATATATAATATGTCTACTTTGGTCCAACCGTTTACAAGGTAAGCACTAATTTTATTAATATTTTTAAAAAATAGCCCTTCCATAAGAATACATGTAAATTTTAGGGTAACTTAGATGCCCAATTGGGCAAAGCTTTTTTCACCTAAAGGAAAATGAACAGCATTCAGGAAATATTGACGAAATTTCCATTAATTTGACACCTCAATCATAAAAATTAGTCTAAAATTAAGGCGTTGGCGAGCTCACAAAAAACGTTATTTTTCAAGAAATTATAACAAATTGAAATAATTCCTTGAAAAATAACGTTTTTTGTAATCTTGCCTACACATTAATTTTAGGCCAATTTTTATGATTGAGGTGTCAAATTACTGGAAATTTTGTCAATATTTCCTGAATGCTGTTCATTTTTCTTTAGGTGAAAAAAGCTTTGCCCAATTGGGCGTCTAAGTTTCCCTCAAATTTACATGTATTCTTACGGAAGGGCTATTTTTAAAAATATTAATAAAATTAGTGCTTACCTTGTAAACGGTTGGACCAAAGTAGAAATATTATATATTTTTCTTACAGGAAATTTAATTTTCTTTAATTTTCAAATTTAATAGGGAATACTAAAAGTTGATAGTTTTCAAGATATTTAGGAAAACCAAAAAATTGTACCTTTAGGCCCTTCCAGCCCAGCCGGCTCAAGGGCTAAGGGCGGGGACTTTTGATATGTTTTACTCCTAACTAGTCCAAACAAAGTTACAAAGTCAAAAATTGTGATCCATGCAATTCCCTCTATAACCTTTCGTTGCCTGGACTATAAGGGGTTGTATAGATTTTTGTGTTCCATTTGATAAGCAGAATAAACTGTTAAAATTAATGTAGTCAGTAGAGACTCACCCTGTATATACAGGGTGTCCGTAAATTATGGTAAAATATTTGAGTATATGATAGTACAGGTAAAAATAAGAAAAAAAGTTCATTCAAACATAGGTCCAAAAGTGCTTCGTTTTCCGTCTGTGTGTCTGTTTGTGATTTTTACATATTTAATCATATCTCATGAACGTCTTAACGTATAAACTTCAAACTTGGTACATGGATGACCACTATTAAGACCTATTTTTTTAAAAAGTATCAAATTTCTACTTTGTACCATTTCAAAATGGCGACTATTTTTTGTTTTCTAAGCTAAATATCTTAAAAACCGTAAATTTTAGAAAAAATATACAAGCCAAAAAGCCAGTGAGCTTAGGTAAATGAGTTGTAATCCTCTAAACGCAAGAACGATTTAAGTGACAAGCTCAGAGTACTTCACCTTCTCACTCTCGTACCAAAAATACCTGGAGATAAAATAGAGTTTTCCAACATAATCAAAGAAAACGCAAATTTTTTTCAAAAACATGTGATAAAAGCTTCAGTGCAATTATAGTTACATCCTACATAGGTGTAAAGGACATTTTTTGAAACGTTATGACGACTTGGCTTAGACGACTTGAATTTATGAGATATAGGGTTGAGAAGATTTGAATCTGGATAAGCTACTTATTAATTAATGATAATTGCTAATGAATCAGACGGAAACGAGGTTACACACTCGCTCTTCACTCGCAGTTCATTCATCGTCTCCATCAAACCCGTTCTTCAGTAGTTTGCTTGTTTAATATAAAGTTACAATAACACATCGTAACACAAAACTACGACGCAATATTTTCTTATAACAGAAGCGTCTGGCAGAGTGTGGATCTTATATTTACGGTTAGAAAACTTTGTTGTCTTGACTACACCAATAAGATTTAATATTTAACCTTATGTTTTGTTATACGTGAAACGTAAACAACCATAATTAAATCATTCATCCACAGTGTGTTAATGAAAATAACTCAATATAACCTATTACTTCCAAGTCGCTATACTATAAAGAATTACAATTCTAAATTATCAATCGATAGATAGGTAGACAGATAGATTTATTGACTGTTATATCAATAATGACATAATGACAAAGGAGCTAATTGATAATCATACAATAGCTAATACCATAACTGCTAATATATGTATATATACAGTATACAGGGTGTTTCAGAACTCCCTACCAATATTTTAGGGCATTGTTCGTGGGTAAGAAACATATCTAAATATCATATTTAAATCGTCCGGAAGTCCATACTTACTCACACAGCCGCCATTTTGTTTTATTCACTTAATAATTTATTTCTAAAAAACGGTTAGACATACGAAATTGATACTTTGCACAAACATTTATGACAACTAGACAAAACTACAAAAAAATATGAAAATTTTTCAAATTCATAAAACAAAATGGCGGCCATTTAAAATTTTGTTTCCTAAATAACTAGAAAACCACTGATTTGACTAAACTTTTACAAGAATAATTTTTTTTAGTTAATTCAATTACAAATCCATTGACACATTAACTTTTAAGATTGGATGAATAATAAACTGAGATATGGCAGTTTTAGTGATACATGACCGCTGAAGGCTAGTTGCAGTGCATGCCAAGGCATGCGGCTAAAGTCTGCTACAACAATGCAACAGTCTCCTTCCGCTTTGCATGTTATTTGTAAGCGATTTCAAATTATTTCAAACAATAATAAAATATTACATAACCCTCTTGGTCTTGGCATAAGTTTACAATAACTGTAATTTATTTTACTTAAGTAGAGAAAACTTAGGTAAACATTTGTTAACAATATGCTTTTTATTTACATAAATTACAAAAACTTCAATACATTCTGAATGTAAAAATACAAAAGAAAATTGATACATTTAAAAGAGGCTGGAAAACATAGCCAAACTTCAAATAAGTTGCTCGAAATGCCGTCAACCTACACGGTTACAGGCCCTGAAACGGGCATCCATTGACTGGAAAATGTTTGCATTTTCTTCTTGAATGACGGCCCCAGCCTCCACAATTCTACCCACCAAGTCAATTTCATTTTCCACCGGAGTATCGTAAACAGGTTCTTTCATACGCCCCCAAAAGTAAAAGTCCAGTGGCGTCAAGTCTGGAGATCTAGGTGGCCATGGTGTCGGACCCCCTCGCCCGATCCAACACTCACCAAATGTTACATCCAAGTACTCCCGTACATTATTCCCAAAATGAGCAGGAGCGCCGTCGTGTTGGAACCAAATTTCCATTCTTCCTTGCAGCGGAATTTCCTCCACCAGGTCCGGAAGAATGTCTCTCAGAAAGACCAGGTAAGTGGGAGAATTAAGTCGGTTTGGCAGAATGTATGGGCCAATGACGAGGTTACCGAGAACACCTGCCCAGACATTAACTGAAAACCGATTTTGATTTCCTTTCTGAATAATTTAGTGAGGGTTTTCTTCTGCCCATACGTGACTATTTCTACTGTTGAATATGCCATCTCTAGTGAAGCTACTTTCATCTGTGAACAGAATCTTTTCAAGGAAATCTGGTTCGTCTGCCAACTTGTGAAGGAACCAACGAGAACAAGCAACACGACGAGGATAATCCCGGGGTTCAAGTAAGTGGACCTTTTGTAAATGAAATGGATACAGCTTCTCTTCATTTAAAACTCTCTGAACAGTGGCATGGCTTGTATTCATTTCATTAGCAACCGCCCGAGTACTGGTTCGGGGATTTTCTTCAAATTTCATGAGAACATCTTCTTCAAATTCCACAGATCTAATGGACTTATCCCTACCTGTGTCTGATCTACTAACCTGAAAAGTTCCATTTTCCCGCAGCCGATTGTGGACTGCAGTAAAAGTCTTTACACATGGCAATCGTCTATGTGGAAATCGTTCAGCATACAATCTTCTTGCCTGAGATGAATTTCCTAATGCAGCTCCATACATAAAATGCATGTCGCAGTACTCTTCATTAGTGTAGTCAGCCATTGGGTCTTCTTTAAGTAGTTTTGTTTCTAGCCCATATCCACTTACCAAACAGACAATAACAAAATATTTTCTTAAATAATTAATTAATAAAACGAGAGTTTAAACAGCTAATAAAAGTGAGTGTAAAAAGTTAGAAGAATCAACTACATTGAATAAATAATAACATTTTCAGGCAACAATAAAATCAGCTGATTAGTTTGTAAACAAGTACGTTGACTTTTATCACAGCTGATATAAAACGTTTGGGTGTTTTGTGTGAATTTTAAAGGCAGTAAAAAGGAGTGAAATTTTTAGCCATCCATTTGAAAAAAGGATACTTTTGGGGTTATGTAATATTTTATTATTGTTTGAAATAATCTGAAATCGCTTACAAATAACATGCAAAGCGGAAGGAGACTGTTGCATTGTTGTAGCAGACTTTAGCCGCATGCCTTGGCATGCACTGCAACTAGCCTTCAGCGGACATGTATCACTAAAACTGCCATATCTCAGTTTATTATTCATCAAATCTTAAAAGTTAAGGTGTCAATGGATTTGTAATTGAATTAACTAAAAAAAATTATTCTTGTAAAAGTTTAGTCAAATCAGTGGTTTTCTAGTTATTTAGGAAACAAAATTTTAAATGGCCGCCATTTTGTTTTATGAATTTGAAAAATTTTCATATTTTTTTGTAGTTTTGTCTAGTTGTCATAAATGTTTGTGCAAAGTATCAATTTCGTATGTCTAACCGTTTTTTAGAAATAAATTATTAAGTGAATAAAACAAAATGGCGGCTGTGTGAGTAAGTATGGACTTCCGGACGATTTAAATATGATATTTAGATATGTTTCTTACCCACGAACAATGCCCTAAAATATTGGTAGGGAGTTCTGAAACACCGTGTATACTGTATATATACATATATTAGCAGTTATGGTATTAGCTATTGTATGATTATCAATTAGCTCCTTTGTCATTATGTCATTATTGATATAACAGTCAATAAATCTATCTGTCTACCTATCTATCGATTGATAATTTAGAATTGTAATTCTTTATAGTATAGCGACTTGGAAGTAATATGGTTATATTGAGTTATTTTCATTAACACACTGTGGATGAATGATTTAATTATGGTTGTTTACGTTTCACGTATAACAAAACATAAGGTTAAATATTAAATCTTATTGGTGTAGTCAAGACAACAAAGTTTTCTAACCGTAAATATAAGATCCACACTCTGCCAGACGCTTCTGTTATAAGAAGATATTGCGTCGTAGTTTTGTGTTACGATGTGTTATTGTAACTTTATATTAAACAAGCAAACTACTGAAGAACGGGTTTGATGGAGACGATGAATGAACTGCGAGTGAAGAGCGAGTGTGTAACCTCGTTTCCGTCTGATTCATTAGCAATTATCATTAATTAATAAGTAGCTCATCCAGTTTCAAATCTTCTCAACCCTATATCTCATAAATTCAAGTCGTCTAAGCCAAGTCGTCATAACGTTTCAAAAAATGTCTTTTACACCTATGTAGGATGTAACTATAATTGCACTGAAGCTTTTACCACATGTTTTTGAAAAAAATTTGCGTTTTCTTTGATTATGTTGGAAAACTCTATTTTATCTCCAGGTATTTTTGGTACGAGAGTGAGAAGGTGAAGTACTCTGAGCTTGTCACTTAAATCGTTCTTGCGTTTAGAGGATTCCAACTCATTTACCTAAGCTCACTGGCTTTTTGGCGCACATCTCTTAACGTTTATTTCCAATAAAACTGAAGATCATCGTGGTTTGTTATTAGTTTTGTGCCAAAATTAATTATCTTCCTCTAATGCCCTGTTTTAAATTGTAAACAAAATCTTTATTGGACATTGTGTTTAAATTAATCAATTTAGTTACATAAGCCAACGTGATGTTTGTTGTATGTTATCACAAGTTTCTAATTGTTTGAAATTAGTTGACACGTTTTATTCAGTAACACGTCTTTAAATAAATTATATTAATAGTTAACTAAATATTAAAATAATTCAAAGTAATTTATAGTAGAAAGATTTTTTTTCAGTAGACTGAAATTTGTCTGAACTCGATAATACATTTTTCGCTACACTATAGTGAAACCACCAGTCTTCGTTATGTGTTTATCACCTCCGAACATTCATAATTACATTGTTGACTATGCAAAAAAAATCTTTACTAAGTTTTCTCGACTATATGAAGTGCTCGATAAATCTCGCACTTTAGACGTATGGTCTAGAATATACACACTTTCTACTCGTGTTATGAAACATTCAGTGCAAAATTGTAAAGATATGTTTATTATCAACTTTTTGCTGACAAATTTGGCTAAATACATTTCAGCATTATATGTCATCTATATAAAAGAAGATAGACAATGCAGTGTAAATGATAATTTTAAAAGGAATGGGCAGGATGAAATGTCACATGATGGAAATGTGCAGGGGAAGGAGCGCGAGCGGAAGGTGCGTGGCTATGTTAAAACACTTTCACAACTGTCGTAATCCTTCGAGCACTTTTTGAACTTGTTCAAACGACAGTTCTAAGTTGTTTTTCTTTTCGGTCCTTCTTTCTCCCTATAGAACACTTTTTGCAATAAGCATCAGTTTATAATCAAAAGTTGACTTAATTTTGAATAGGCTCCTCTTATGCAAAAAAATATTTTTTACCAGATGCATATATACGGAATAAAATACTTTTTTTTAAGAGGGTGGCGGCCTCTTTTTACCTTGCATTTGCCCCCCCACATGGGCCTCAGGCCTGTGCGTGGAAGTTATCAAGCAAACCCAAGGAGTGAGCCGGTATAGTACAAGGATAAACAGAACATATAACTACTAAATAAATAAATAAATAATCACCAGAATAAATAAATGGTGTTTTTTTGCTTCCCCAAAACGAAAAGTTATCTCGGTAACTAATATCACAATAAAATAGAACAGAATAGAACAGAATAGAATAGAATAGAATAGAATAGAATAGAATATAATGGAATAGAATAGGATAGACTAGACTAGAATGGAATGGAATAGAATTACAATATATTTTGGCATTTTTGTAAAAAATGAAACATTCATGTAGACAAGTCATAGCCACGTAAGGCCTAAAAGTATAGGTACATGCATAATATAGACAACAAGAGACAATTGACAACATTTACTTATACTTCTTCAGTCGTCCCAAAGACCACATATGCGGCATGAGACTAGTCATCTTCAACTATTCTAATCTTCTTATTCTATCACGGTTCTGTTGAACCAGGTCTTTTCAGGATGGGCCCAGGTTAGGAAAAGTTAGGAATTTCATAGAATCAATAATCTATTAAGTGAGTTTTCAGTTTAGTTTTGAATTTTTTGGGACAGTTAATCTCTTTTAAATCAGTTGGTAGTGTGGCAAAGAATTTGAGGCCAATAAAGGAAGGTTTTTGTTCAAAAAGTTGCATTAACTGATGGATTGATTGCTCTGTTCCTTGTATTGTAACCTTGAGAATGCATAGGCATCGGATTATTGTCTTTTACATAAATAATGGTCTCAAACATGAAAAGTGATGGGACTGTTAAAATTCCTAAGTTTTTAAAGTGACTGTGACATGATTCTGTAGGTTTGAGACTTAGGATACACATTATTGCTCTTTTCTGTATGACAAAAAGTCTATTGAGATTGTATTTACTTGATGCACCCCACAGTACTATAGAGTATCTTATGTGGCTTTCAATCAAACTAAAGTAGACTAGTTTAGACAATTTTATGTTTCTTAAATAGGCTATATTTATAAATACCCCCGTTGCAGCAGACCTGCATACTCAGCGAATTTCAGATGCAACACAACAAACGGTATTTCAATCCAACTTAGCGAGATATTACATGTTTTGGAATCTCCATAAGAATAACATGGGGAATGCAGGTTTGCTGCAACAGGTATGTTAAAACTGGTTGGTTTTAATTCATTATTTAGTAGATCTTAACTAGAAGAAGCCATATACCAAGTTTTGTCAAGAAATGTTAAAAAATAAGTAAGATATAGAATTTTTTTATTTCCCATAAGGATAACATGGGGAATGAATATGCAGGTTTGCTGCCACGAAAATAAAAGTATCGAGGATTTTAGACTATTAATCATTAGATCTCATCTAGATGAAGCCACAAACCAAGTTTTATTAAGATGTGTTCAGAACTAAGCGAGATATAGAATTTTACTTATTCCCCATAAGGTTAACATAGGGACAATGTACTGTGTTTACCACTTTCAATATCTCGGTAACCAATGGACATAGAGCAATGATTCAAAACACTAAATTGTTTGTTTTTTTGAGCTGAATTCAATGGTGCCAATAAAGATTCGATAAATTTTATTTTTATATGTAAAAAACTCAAAAATCCCATTTTTGAGGGTATTTATCCCCCTTTACCCCCCCTTCCGGTGGTCCGATCAGGCTGGTTCACGAACTCGTCCATTCGATTACCACTTTACATGTCTGTTCCAAATTTCATTAAGATCGGACCATATTTACGGCCGCTATCGTGCTGACAGACACATATATATATATATAGATAGATAGATAGATAGATAGATAGATAGATATATAAAAATTCGAACGAATGGTGTTTTTTGCTTCTGGTGGCCCTAAAACGAAAAGTTATCATGGTCTCGGGCTTAGGTCTTACCATGAGACCTACGGTAATAGCTTCTTCCCTATAGGGGAAATTCGCTAAAAGAAGTTTTTTAACAAGGTTGCTGCTAACTTATCCACCTGGTCGATCCACCTAAGCCCACCGTCCAGTCTCACTCCTAAATAGTCTACTGAGTCGGAACTTTAGATTTCCTCTTCATCGAGGAAAACAGATGGGGGAGAAATGTTGGCTCTCATTGATTGTACAGCTCGTTGACGGTTGGAAAAATGCAAAGATTGAGTTTTTTTAGGGTTGATTGTGAGATTTATGTCAGAAAAAGCCTGTGAAAGTGTGTTCAGTTTGAGAAAGGTTTGCAGTTCAAGCTGGTCCAAATTTTTACATCGTGTAAAGAGAGAAGTATCATCTGCAAATAACAGTAAACATTAAAAACAGAATTAAAATTTAAAATAAAGAGGCTTTGAATTTTTGAAGGTAAAATAATTTATTTTTGGTAAAAAAACAACCGACTTCAAACGCTCTAAAAAGTATGAAATAATTTTATTTTATAAGTCAAATTTTGTAATATCCAAGCTCACTTATTTCAAGTCGGCGCGGCTCTTTATTGCCTCTTAGTTATGTATCTTCTTGGCAGAACGGCTCGAAGTCTTAGTAAGATTTTAAGAACGTATTTATGAAAATTGTGTATTTATTATATGGTTTACATGAATGTAACATTAAAACAAAAATTGTGTTAATTTCATATATCAAGAGAAAGGGAGAGTTTAAAATTAAGACTGGAGAAATTATTTCTAGATCTACAATATTTGAAAATTTGCATTTCAAAGGAAAATATTCCAGTTGACGAATGAAATTCTATCCCACATTTTTCTTTGGACCAAGCTGGGATACTGATCCTTGCTTACAGAAGTTCGTTTAATTTATCATGTATGGATAGAGCCGCGCCGACTTGAAATACGTGAGCTTGGATATTACAAAATTTGACTTATAAAATAAAATTATTTCATACTTTTTAGAGCGTTTGAAGTCGGTTGTTTTTTTTTACCAAAAATAAATTATTTCATGCTTTTTAGTGGACGTTTTTGTCTTCTATGTTTGATTTCGTTTTATTCAATAATACAGTAGTTGTAGGATACCATTAATACTCCACTCCAGTTCATTTCGCTGATGACTCAATCACTTAATAGATTTCTAAACTGTACTACTGTATTTGCTGAACTCATTTTTCGGACAGGTTAGAACAGTCTATTGTACAGCGAAGTCTCAGGTAAATGACAATGTATATAGTACACATTATAATTTGTTATAGTCTCCAGCTATTTATTACTTATGCGCTGTGCATATGGCCACATGTTTGTAAACATCTCATTTTATAAAGGATTTTAAAAGCCTATACATGGGCTTTACAGATCAGACCTATATGGGCCAAATACATTAATGGCAAATTCTCAGCTTAATAGGTTCGAAATTTTCACATTTGACATACATTCAGATCCATATTTACATTATAAAACAATATTTAAATGTTTCACAGCATTTCACTACTGTACTGTGAGCAAAAAATCATTTAAACAGTTAGTTGTTCTATATAACATAGACAAGCCACCAGACATTTAAAGATTTTGAGGGTGTAAAATTGTCTGACACCGAGTATGTTCCAGTTCTTCAACATTGGCCGTAAGAGATATTAATGTATAGTCAATTTTTTTTGTTAGCTCGAAACAGCTGATCTTGATCCTGCTCAATGCAAAATATTTTCAGGTGTTTTTTTTGTATTTTGTGTCTTTCTACGCCAGTGGCATTTTTTAACTGTATTTTGAGTGTATTTTAAGAACTGGAATAGATTGCCTCTGTGCTTAGCTCAATCTATTTATTAGTTTTTGCGCGTTTCTATCCTAAAGACACAAACAGATATATCAGACAAAGTTTACTATTTAATGTCTTTACGCTTTTTTTTGCTTTACAAACTCACGACCACAACATTGTAATTTTGGGAGAGTACTTAAAACAATTTTGAAAGCAGATAAACCAAACATTAATAAAAACATTATCCCTTCAGCACAGCCTTGGAACATTTCTGAAATTCTGATACGCGGCGGTCATATTATGAATTATCTCACGTGCACAATTACAATCTTCTATTGAACCCTCGAATTTGGCGACAGATTTTCTCGGAGAGTTTACTGTAGAGGTTTTTATTACAAGATAACCATGTGCTTGGCACCTGGAAAATGGAAAATGAGTTCATTTAAGTACATTTGCAAAACTGTCCAGGGGCTCACTCATAAGATCGATCTAGTCTTGAATTGCGATGCTTGCACGTTAGCACTATAAGTTGTCCAATAAGATATATAAAAATAATGTTTCGCATGTTCAATCTGTGAAACACGAACTCAGAGAAGTGCCAATGACTTGCAAATCCTGTTGGGGATTTTTTTCAGTGGAAACTGCAAGAGCGCTCACATATGACAAGTCACGAAAAATTCCTCTTTGTACGACAATGGCATTATTTTTTATAGCCATTTAAAATTAACTGGTGTGCTATAGAAGCAATCTATGATGGGCATAAGTTATGTAGGTATGTTCTTCCACAAGATCCAAGTTTCCGATGTATTTCTGACGTATTCCGAGGCCACACTAAAACGTTAGGATTTAGACTTGCTCTTCTTCATTCATGTTTTTTGGTTTGCACATTTTTTATTTAAGTAATAATAATCACAATGGAATTGACTGTGTTTGAATATACATATAATTAATTCATAACCTAGAAGACAAACTGTTTTGACATTATATCAACATGAAGCAGCTGATCATATGCTTTATAATCTTTATAAATTTAATTTTAAGGATGTAACAGCTGTAATTAAATAATTCCTGTTCACCTTAGGTTTGTTTTGTAAACAACAAGTATTTGAAAATGTTGAATATTTGAGGTTTTTTGGATTTTCTCTCAAATAAATATTACAACGTAACATAATGTTATGTATGGGACCAACGGGAAACCATCCCGATCATTTTGGTGGTAGAATCACGTTGATTGGTAAAAGTATCGCAGAGTTGGTGAACATCCCTAGAAAAAAAATCATATCCCAAGACGAATTGAGAACCTCCTCCTTTTGTTGGTGGGGGAAGTCGGTTAATAAATAGGGATCCCCAATGAAACCTGTGATGTGATCGCCATTACATCAATGTAACACCAACTGTTTGTTCAATCCCTCTGGTATTGGTAGCTTAATACTCTCAGTCAGCAAACACTTTGACTTAAAAGCATTTTGAATGTAAAATAGCTCGTAATTTTTATCACTATTATTTCTCAATGCAAACGAATAACAATATGCAACATTTAGATAGATGCATATATATATATATATATATATATTTAGTTAAATAGCCTGTAGACTAATAAATATGCCTAGTTCCACATTTTGTTTTATATTTTCAACTGTCTTCGTGCGATTATTTATTCTAAGAACTAAGGTGATCTAAATCATATTTTATGTACTTGCTGTTTCCATGCTCGTGTGAGCAATCCATCAAATTATTTGGGTGGTAAAAAATTTGGATGATGAAATATATACCTAAATACCCCGGTTGCAGCAGACCTCATACTCATCGAATTTAAAATGCAAAAGAACATATTTCAATTAACAAAGTGAGATGTGATACGTTTTTGAAAGCTGCATAAGAATAACATAGGGAATGAGTATACAAGTTTGCTGTGACTGTTAACTGTACGTTAACTGGTTGGCTTTAATTCAATATTTAGTTGATCTGAACCAGAAGATATACATTAGATTTTATCAAGATATGTTAAGAAATAAGTAAAATATAGAATATGTTTTATGTCCCATAAGGATAACATGGGGAATGAGTATGCAGGTTGCTGCCACGAAAATATAGGGTTTCAGACGTTTCAGACTAATATATATTAGATATCACCTAGATAAAGCCATAAACCAAGTTTTATTAGGATAGGTTGTGAAATAAAAAATATATACAATTTTACTTATTTCCCATTAGATTAACATTGGGACAACGTATTGCGTTTATCACTTACAATATCCCGGTAACTAATGGACATGGAGCAATGATTCAACATACTAAATTATTTGCTATTTTGAGCTGAATTTAATGGTGCTAACAAAAATTGGATTATTTTAATTGTTGTATGTAAAATGCACAAAAACACATTTTTAGGGATGTATCCCCCTTCACACCCCTTCCCGTGGTTTGATCAGGCTGGTTTACGAATTCATCCGACTGATTACCACTTTACATATTTGTACTAAATGCCATTAAAATCGGACATTATTTACGGCCGCTATCGTGTTAACGTAAAAAATAACAATAAACTTGGGAACCCCTTTAACATTTTTTTATAAATAAATAAATAAATAAATAAATAGATAAATAAATAAATGGTATTTTTGCTTCACCTAAACGAAAAGTTATCACGTTCTCAGGCTAAATTCTTACCAGGACTATTATGGTAATAGATTCTTCCCTATAGGGGAAAATCGCTGAAAAACACAAAACATAAGAACTGTTCATCTTACTAAAGCAGGGATTGATAGGAAGAGAACACAAAACAACAACACGCAAGGCAAATCACACTTTGTATCTTATAACTTTGATATTGTAGATTTTGAAATATTCAACAAAGTGAGCTACAAAAGAGTCAAGTCGGTCTGCTTAGTTTACAGCCCTCTTCACAGCTGCGATAAACCTAAATCGCCACAACGTGCTCGGAGACCCAACGCCGGCCGCGCCGGCAGAACCTCGAGCTCCAGGGAGATAAGGTTAATTAAAACTTATACGGTTAATCTGTTTTCTAAGTTTAGCAATTAAAAACAGAGCTAAAATTACCCTTTGATGTAGGCTAACATTTTCTTTTCATATGATAGCTTTGCCAACTCTAACATGCAGAAAAAAACGGTGGCAATTTAAAGACAATATATCAAATAAGCGGTCTGACAAAGGTCTTCTGCACATTATTACTGTTGCTGTTATCTCCCTTTAAAGGGGTGAACACTGTTATTCCCGCGACGCGTATTCTGTTTTAAATCAATGTGCAATATGCCAACAAACGTACAGGTATCGTTTTAACAAGTTCTTTTTAAATATAAACATAAGTTTTTTCATTAGTTGTTAAAAAAAAGAAACGACTCTTAAATCTAAAAAACGGCAAACTGTTTTAATTTTGGAATTTATTTTATAAGAAATCATAAACAAAAAAGATCAATCTTGTAGCTTTTTTAAAAAAAAGGTTCGAATACCATTGGCACAAAAACTAATAAAAATAATTTGCCTATTATGAAGATAATAAATCAAAAGAGAAAAGTGTTAAGGTATGGTCTGTAGTATGTAGTTTAGTTATTACCTCAAGCTCGAGAAAGGCTTCGTTACTTCATAGATTGCAGCTACTACATCAGCACAGCACTCTATACGAGAAAACGTCTTCACTCAGCGGAATGAAGTTCTACAATGTACTTCCAGAAGATGTCTAAGCTAATCAGGAACAAAACTAAAGACCGTCCTCACCAACTGAATGGCAAGAAGCCCTTTGTACTCCCTGGGTGAGTTTCTGCCATGGGAAAAATCCTTCAAGAACACTAATACATCGTGACGCCATAATAAATAAATCTTAATGATTTTGAATAATTTTTATTCTTAGCCGTAAATAATTTTAAATTATTAGATTTCATTGATTGATTGATACCCTCTTATATACATGGGAATCAAGTGACGTATGAAAAAGGGTACGAAACATAAGAATGCTAATGCTAATTATCTAAACAATTATAGCAACGTTTCCAATAGAAATTTGAACAGTCAGATAATGTTAATATGATTAGCGAAGTCCCTGCAGTTATGGCAATATACATGAAGTTCAAGCTGTATAAGTCATAGAATTATTTATAAAAGCAAGAAAGAAGGATTTTGGACTTTGGCCAATTGGGAAGAGTTACTCGCTGCCGCTGTAAAGGTGTTGCCGAAGACTGTTATTAAAGTCAGGTAAATGCATTGTTATACATTAAAAAAAACGTGTGTTTTGATCGGATAAGAATCAATACTGTTATGAATGCAATAATAATTTTACTCCGTCTGTTGTACAGTGTGTTTACTTTGGATTTACTTCTGGTAGTAAATTGATATAATTTAACCGTTTGGAAAGTTAAAGAAAATAAGTAAAACAATTTTTTATTGTTAAGATAAGTCACCCTGAACTTTTTGATTTGTAATATCTTTTAAAGAATAAAACCGTAGAAAGTTCGTGAGGTACGTTTTCATAATTGACTTATTTATAAATTCTATCGTTGAGGAAGTAAAGCTAGAACACTGCTCAGGAAAATAAGTATAATGGCTTATAATAATTTCCAGATAATTATAAGCGTGGCGTCTCATAGTCTATAATTTCATAGCATATAACGGCCAATTTGTGGCATAGCCTAGAAAGAAGATTTTGTTGCAAAGCATATAACCCCCATTATAGGGTATAACCTAGAATCACATTTCTTTATAGGCTATGAAACACTTTGTCAAAAACATTATATGCTATAACACAGTTTTGTTTCATAAACTATAATAGTGAAATTCTAATATAATTGCCAATAACCTACTGTATTATAACCCATAATGTGGAAATCGTGTTATAGTCTATAAAAAGCAAACTGTGTTATAGCATATAATGAAAATATGAATAGTGTTTTAAAATCTGTAATATTGAAACTGTATCATAATATATAACGAGTTTTAAGATTTGTTGCATACCCTATTATGTTTTAGCAGAAGTGTGATATAGTCTATAATCTCAAAAGTGTGTTATATTATATAAATGTTAATTTGTGGCATATCCTATAAAACCGATTTTGTGTTATAACCTATAAATACGATTTTGTTGCATAGTCTAGAAAGGCGATTTTGTGGTATAGTCTATAATTTGCTGCGTACCTCTCCTCCCCATTATATGTTATTCAGCAAACTCGTCTTTCTAGGCTATACCACAAATTCACTATTATATGCTATGATACACTTTCTTGTATTTCATTATACACTATAACACACTTTGCTTATTATAGATTATAACACAATTTTGAATTTATGGGCTATAACACAGCAAATTATTAACGATTAAATTAGAATTTTATGATTGTAGGTTATGCAACAAAACTGTGTTATTACATATAAAGCTTTTTACAAACTGTTTCATAGCCTATAACGATATTGTGATTATGGGTTATACCCTATAATGGGCATTATATGTAATGCAACAAAATCTTCTTTCTAGACTATGCCACAAATCGACCATTATATGCTATAACACACTTTTTAAATTATAGTCTATAACACACTTCTGCTAAAAATTATAGGTTATGCAACTATTTGTGAAATTCATTATTTGCTATGATACAGTTGCGATGTTATAGGTTATTACACACTTTTTACATTTCCATTATATACTATAACACAGTTTGCTTTTTATAGATTATAACACAATTTTTCAATTATAGGCTATGAGATTATAGGCTATAACACCGCACCAATTGTAAGTATTACTAGCGCGTCACTTCGTGACTTAAAAACAATGGTAAAATAGGCTTTAGTTTTATGTTGATTATGTATGGAGTTTTTCAGCGTAAAATACCTTTCAATGAGAAAATGTGTGAATTTTTGTGATTTTTTAATTTTCTAGACTAATTCTTTGTGTCATAGGTCTGGAATAAAATTGCCAGTAATTGAACTGACATCGGGGCAAACGTTTGAAAATAACTCGTTACTTTAGACTTGAAACTACAATGTGGGTAAGAAATTTCTCACAGAATTTGAGAAGTTCATTTATTTAATCTGCTTTAAAAGTGCCTATGTATACGTTCTACACTTTGAAATTTCGACAGTGCAACAAAATTAATTTTGCAGTAAATGGCGGTTAGTTTTTATTGCTTGGCGCATCTCCATGACTCTGTTTCTAGAGTTCCGTTCAAAAGTATTGAATATTTATGTTAATTCTGCATAATATCTACACGTCAGTTCCTTGCATTCATCTTCGTTAGGTCTTAACAACAAACGATAAGAAGATGGTCAAACCACTGATCTACTGAAGAACTAATTTCTAAATACATTTATAAAATAACCATACTCCGTGAAAACTAACTATCCAATGCTCATAACGGCTGAAAAATTAAATTTTCAAATTGACCCGCATTTTTGTTTCACATCTTGAATACACGTTTGGCAAATTTTTACCGAAGCAAATATCATAACTTTCTATGAAATGCCTTCATTAAATAGGCATATAGTTATTGGTACATTTTAAAATCGAGTGAAATAGGCAGGCTAAGCGTAAACACTTTAAATATTCATCGCATTCCAAGTACATCTAAAAAATACAGGTTACATTTCAAAACTTGAATCCATTTATTAAATATTCAACTAATATTGATATTTTAGGACACTAAACGTTGAAACATGCATCAATGTGTTGAAACATGTATCAAAGTGTATTCACAGTCAACAATCTGTTAGAAAATCCCATCTCCAGAGCACTTCCTGAGTTACTTATGTTCCTTTTTAAGTTTCCTTTTAGGAAAATAAATACAGTAAATTAAGATGACTACAGACTCTTGGTCTTAGTATCAATAGATCCAAAACTCTTCCTTATTTTTTGTTAAAAAACGTCAATATCCCATTATTATATATATATTTTATTATACTCTAATACTCTAAATAATAAATAAATAAATAAAATAAATAAAATAAAATACTCTAAAACAAGCAGTTTGTACGGGCAAAATTTTTATTCCGTCCTAGGATTTTTGATTTTTTCGTTTAATTTGAGGTTTTAGACCACCAGAAATCGATTGGAACTGGTCTAAAGTCTGGGAAAATCCGGTTTCCGCCATACAGCACTTCTAAGTGCCCATTCAAAGTGCCCATCGTCATGGGCATTATTCGTAGCTGCAATTACAACCAGAACAGCTGATTCAAATTGTTTTTATTTACATACAGGTTAGAAAAATCATTTGATTTGTAAATAAATAATTTAAAATTGTTTAAAGGTTATTTCGAATGAATTGTTTGAAGGGATATTTATTCTATATATAGTTTGGTTTGATTTTGTACGGATTAATGTTAAATGTTTTCAAGGGTAATTTTAAGAATTCAATAGTGAAAGTGATGTGTGTCTACACGGGAAATACGAATACAAGCCATCAAGTTTCCCAAAAGAACATGCGCTGTTGTTCACCCACCAACATAGACTTTCCAAATACTTTTTGGCTGGCATACGAAAGCTGGACGCCATCTTCGCGTTTGTATCGCTCAATGTTAAAGACGACCGAACTAGCAACACCAGATGCATCGACTGTTTCACCGCCGGGGCCATATCTATTATCGAATGAAAATGGCCGCTCGGCCGACGCAAGGTGCACAAAGAGAGTACGGACGACCGTGCAACGGGCAGATGATTTTTCTCGACCCTACCGATACCGCCTACAAACGAATTTCTGCTAAACGCCGACATGAACCTTGAATTGATACAGTTACTCGAGGGAATCCTGCGGGAGAGTAACTAATCTGACCAAGCGTTCATGATGGTACACGAAGTCATATAAGAAGAAAAAGCTCGAGCCGCCGGGTGACACTGAAGGAATTCAATCACCGAAAGTCAATTTGGTTCTCGCACCACAGGCCTAGACCCAAACTGCTACAACGTTACAACGTCGAATGAAAAAACAGCCGTTATCACGCTCAACGCCGACCAGACCTACCCGGATTTCGACCGTGTCGTGAAAGAACTAGGAAAACAACTGTTCACCATGAGAAATACAGGCAACCGCATCGAGCCATTCTCATAATGGTCTCTTTTACCCACAGAGACTTGGCGTTTCCGACCAACATAGTGCCAACTGCTTCCAACCGTCGCAAGACCGCTGGACTCCAACGAAGCGACAGAAAATACGACCAACTTCAACGGCACTTCCCTTCCAAGCATCTATCACAACAGTACGTCGTCGATATGTTTATCAGTGTTGAAAGAGATCGATTTAACTCACTTTTGCTGAAACAGAAAAAGCTGAAGGCGCGGCTCTATAAAGGCGTTGATACAATGCTCAAACAGTGTTATAAGTGCTCATGGAAATTTTAACTAAAACAGCTGAATCAGCCGGTTGTTTTTATTTAATCCGAGCAAAGCTCGGTCCCCGGTACTTTAAGAAATTTAAATCATAATTAATTATGAATGTTAACTGACTTTTGTTAGCCCCGCATTCTTTGATATATCTCTGGAACTATTTCAAATCTTGATCATCTGTTTTGTTACAAATAAATATGAATTAGAAAAAGTTCACAGGTCCTATTACAGATAGTAGCACTTTCGCTGGAATTTCAAAAGCCTCCTTTGTGAAGGCTTTGCATGGGATATTTTCCAAATCCGCAAAAGGAACATCTAGAGAGTAATAGCTTTAATTTGATACCAAATATGTGTAGAAAAGTTAATAACTAGGGGTCGATTTGCTCTGTGAAAAATTCCAGAAATTAATATATATAGATGTTTCATTGCCGAATAACGCCAGTCAAGCTGTACTGTCCATCTGGTACATAGACCTTCTACGTATTCCGAGCCACATAGCACGGAATATTCTGGTGACGTCAAATGAATATTCCGAAGGTCAAACAATGTTAAATCAAATTTTTGATATTCGTTTGGCGTTAGTTTGATGTCAAAATGCCAAACTCAAACTATGTCAAATCATGAATATTTATAGCATATTCCAAATATCAAAAAACAAATATTCCAAAAACTAATAAATAATAAAACTGTAATAAATTTGATATTTTCTTATAAAGTCAGTATAAGTTGTTGTCTCCGTGAATTTTTTTAATTTTTGAATGTCAAACTTTTGACATTATTTGACATTTATTTGATATTCACAGATGTCAAAGTTATGATATTCATACTTATTATAAATGAACAAGATATAGTTTGTACCTTCCGAGGACTACATTTAATTTTCAGATTTTTCGAATTCAAAATTTTTGACATAGTTTGACTTTAATTTGATATTTACTTATAGTTGAATAAGATTAGTTGTTATTTCAAATTTAATTACACAAATTATTCAATTGTACCTACATTTAATAAGCAAATTTATAAGTATTTACTTTAATTAAATCACATTTGTATTAAAATTTACTAACATAGGTTTAAATACTTTGTTTCTCACTTTTGTAATATTATAAAGTTTGTGAATTTTTTTAAAGTAAATTTATGAGATTATTTGATAATTATTTATTACACGGATTTCTGCATTTTACAACTACCATTGACTTTAAACACTGAAGAAAGTAGGTAAACATCACTAATTTAACTTTATTAGTATTTATATGAATAGTTATTTATTATTGGATAAATGGAAGCACTTCATTTGTTAGACTCACCTAGCACGGTGGCTATGAGGGTTAGGGCGATAGGACATTGCACTGATGGGTCTGAGATCGTGGGTTCAAATCCTACTGGCGGCACATATTTTTATATCAAACTTTGTATACAAAAATTATTTATTACAGTTAACATAGTGATAATATAGTTAAATTTTCATAAAAATACTTTTTATGTATTTTTAATTAATTGTTTAAGGAATGTTAGAAATTTGATATTTTGATTATCAATAGAATATCAAATTTGAATATTCCATGAATGTCAAAACCTGTGACGTTTGAACCAAGAATTAACGTTAGATTGACGTCAAAGAATATTCGGGAATATCAATTTGATATTCGAATATCAAAATTTTGATATTCATATGACGTCAAAGGAATATTGGGTGCTATGTGGGGTCTGTAGCATAGGCTTGCTAGTGCTACTTAGTATTGCAAGCCCAGCCTTTTCCAATTTCCTCCTCTCGTCTGAAAATATAGTTTTCGTTATACTGCTTCACAAACAGATGTTTTTAATGCATGTTTTCCGGACCTAAATACACTCTTTTTATTCCTAGGAATTAAAAGCTGATGTACTCGATACCAACTGTCTCTTTATAGCCCTAAGACTATAAAAGTCAAAAAGTGCCGAGTACGTCGTAAAATCGAACAATATTCATTCGATTACAAATAATCGACACATTCATCGTTATTATCGAAACATTCATTGTTGTCAGTTCAATCAATTTGTGAAACTCGCTCATTTCACTAATCGATTATTACATGCGTTCGATACGTCGATAGTTGTTCATTGTTGTCAGTCTACCCTAATACAAATGAAACAGACAATCAGCTGATTGCTTCAAATAGCAAGAACAAGACGGTGGCATCTTTTGAAGGCATCTTTAAAGGTAAACAAGCTGTTACATTTTGGTTTTCTTAAATAGTTTACGTATTGTATTGAGAAATATAACGAAAAATATAGTTCATCACACGGACCTAAAGCTGCTTTTCGTTACTCGGTCATTTTTCAACCTCGGCTTACAGCCTCGGTTTTAAAACTTGACCTTGTACGAAAAGCGTCACTTTAGGTCCTTGTAATGAAATATACTATTATTATACTACGGACGTTGTTGCTAGAATAACGATGATCTCACAAATGATGGGAATTGATGACTCTCTGCTTTATGGATAAGTATAATGGTTAGGTACATAAAGACAAACCAATAATTTATGGCTAACCTTTATGTTCTGCTATAATGAACTAATGATTGCATTGTTCATCCCCTGAGCGGAGGCAATCAGGAGATATCATCTGAGGCCGAGTCCCCTCGCTGCTGGCTGCGGCTCCGGGCATTATCATACATTTACCCTCGACGTCGTAGGGGATTCTTATCTCCCCTCCGGAGAGATTCTCACACGCTGCTGAAAACAATAAAGAGATTGGCAAGCTGCAATATTTCAGCAAGGGCTTTGACAAATTGCCATACAAATTAATTTGAGACGAATTTTGCTTTTAAGGAATAACTTACAGCAGGTAAACAAAACTAGGCTATGAATCAGAACGTGTCCAATGTTTTGAAGGTACTTTTGATTTTGAACCAGCCAGAGTACAAGGTTGTAATCTCAAAGCCCACTTAAGCCTCAAGTTTTAATTTGAAATTTAATCGGTTATGCATCTCTGTGATCCCTCATACACTACAACATATATTTTGAAATACAATATATTTAAAAATTATAAAACAGCATACTGAAATAATAATGGTTAGGGGTTTATACATCTGCTCTTAGAGTTCGTATTTGACATACGTGCTACAGTGGCTCTTCTTTGATGAATGAATAAAATTAAGGGAACAAATTGATTTATTTTACATATTTAGAATTATTTTTTCAAATGAGCTAAAGAAGTAAAAATACAACTAAAAAGCTTTGTTTATAAAAAGACTTAAAGATTTATAGAACCTATCATAAATTTTACAAAGTTAACTTAACCAGTCCCATTTCCGTAATTAATATCCGGACCTAGACCAAACAACTAACGTAACTGATGAAACTAACTATGAATCAATAACTACAGTTATTACAGATTTTCTTTTTCGGTCACGAATGTAACCGAGTTGTAGCGCAATAGTAAGTTTTAAGTTTTTGTGAAATTGTACAACCTTTAAAAATTTTAATTATCAAAATATAACCTGCCAACTTAAAGCTACTCATATCGGTACAAACCACTGTGGTATTGGCTTGACGTTAATTTGATGAATAATTCATAATATCTTTAACTTGAGCACGACCTAGCGATCAAATTAAATCAGAGGACCAAACATTGTTAACCTAACACAAAGCCTATTAATTACTTAGCAGATGAGCCCAAGTTTCTTGCGTCGCTGCCGAAATGGCATTCCGAGCACGTTCCTTGTGGGGCGATGTTCTTGGCCTTACGGAGCTGTAATTGAAACTGTGTGTCTTTGCATTGTTTCACACTTACGCTTATCTTGTACCAATACATAGGGTTACTTTAATCTTAGATTTCAATTAAAGTTATTGGTAATGATTACACGGTTGGTAACGAAACTGAAAGATGTCAATTTCGTTAACAATATCAAGTGCGATGCCTAAGGCTGTTGCTCATTGTTTATAAAGTACAGTGTACTCAAATTTCTATACCTTTAATTACCCGGTATAAAAGGCGAAAGCGTTAAAAGGCAATCCATATCATTTAACAAGTGTAACAAAGTGTTACACTTGTTAACACTAGTGGATAGAAAATAAATTAAAAATTAATAAGGGAGGTGAACTGAACGTGACGGTTTAATGGTTCGGGGCTAGCCTCATTAGAGACTAGTATACAAACTTGGGTCTACAAAGATATTTCAATAAGATTACGAACTACTTTAGTATCAATGAAAAACATCAAATAAAGAACCCGCGTCTCAGTAAAATAAACATTTTAGGCATTTTGAATTGTTACTCTACAGTTAAGATTTGTTTAACTAGTAGTGGTCAAGAAATAGTGGAATATCTTTGACAATGAACTTCTTTTATTTGAGGTAAAATCATCTGTTTCTGTTCATCTTATAATCGATAAATAAACAAAGGTAAAATATGACCTGTAAACCAAACCTCAACACTTTAAGGGGTTTTAAACTTTAAACGCTTTAAGGTTGCTCAACACACCCAAGGTTAAAAAACCTCTTGTTAGGTTAACCAAGTTTGGAGAAAGTGGCCCTATAAGTAGAATAACGTGACTTTACTTCAAATAAAAGAAGTTCATTGTCTAAGATATTTCACTTCATACTGACCGCTTATAGTTAAAAAATCTAACTTGAAAATTTAATCGGTTACTGAGATATTGGATGTGCAGTGTATTGGGGGGGGGGGGGGGGACAATGCAGTGTATTGACCTGCAAATTTCCTTCAATGGAGTAAAATTATCCAAATTAGTGATGTATCTCCAAATTAGGGATTTGCCCTAAAAACGGAAATGTTTAAATTATAAAACTAAAAATTATTTATTTTTTAAAATTTTTTTTTAAGAGGGTGGCAGCCTCTTTTTTACCTTGTCTTTGCCCCGCTCAAATAGACTATTGATCTGTGCGTGGGCGTTAACAAGCAAAGCCAAGGAGTGAGCCGGTACAGTACAAGGGTGAACAGTACTGCTAAAAGTATGCGACCATCCCGAGTCTCGAACCTGCGACGCTTTGGGGCCACAGTTCCAAGGTCGGGTGCGCTACCAACTGTGCCACCGGCTCACTAACTATTAAATTGTTGTTTGAAACTATTTATGAATAATTCAATTATTTTGTTTGTTTTTAGTTTGAGACCATTGGTTGCATGTTTACTTAAGCCAAATAACTTTGCCTCTGAAGGAAATCAGCTGGTTGACTACATAGTTGTTTTAACATATTCATTATACAGGGTGTCTCATCTAAGGTGTCTCAAACGGACTGCGGGTAAACTAGTAGTCCTACATAGATGAAACAAAATCATTCCCCACTAAATTGACCCAAAGGAACAGCATAAAAATATTTTTAAGCCTTTTAAAATACAGGGTGTTCCAAAAACCGGGGGTCATGGGTTCAAATCTCAGAATTTTTTAGTGTAAACATATGTCATGTTATGCTTAGTTTTAAATCTCTAAACAAGAAGAACAATTTGGTGGAAACAGAATTAATTTATCTTTTTTTAATTTTTTTAAATGGCGGCCATTTATGTGAAAATTGTTGTTATTTACGGAATACCCTATATCTCGAGATCCACAAAACATATTTTTGTTCTATTTAAATATTATTAATCCTCGTAAACTCAGCTTTAATTTGATGTACGACATACCAATATTTAAAAAATAAAAGTTTTTGAAAGTAAATTTTATTTTGTTTTAATGTTGGTAGCCCTGAAAATCAAAAACATTAAACGGCAGCATATGTCAAATAGCACATCATTTTACAGGTCTTGCAAAGACTAACAACTTTTCAACTTAAACCTACCTCCTATCTTTAGCGGTTTTGGTAGTTATAAGCAAAAAACTCCATTTTATCATATAAAGCCCATGTTAAATGTGCAGTCTTCAAGGCATTTAAATTTACACCCATTGAATCTATGTAGGCTACTGCACATTTAATATGGATTTTATATGGTAAAATAGAGTTTTTTGCTTATAACGACAAAACCGCTAAGGATAGGAGGAAGGTTTAAGTTGAAAAGTTGTTGGTCTTTGCAAGACCTGTAAAATGATGTGCTATTTGACATGAGCTGCCATTTAATTTTTTTGATTTTCAGGGCTACCAACATTAAAACAAAATAAAATTTATTTTCAAAACATTTATTTTTTAAATATTGGCATGTATATAAATTTAAAGCTGAGTTTACGAGGATTAATAATATTTAAACAGATCATAAATTTATGTTTTTTGGTTCTCCAGATACAGGGTATTCCGTAAATAACAACAATTTTCACATAAATGGCCGCCAATTTGAAATGAATAAGGATAAATGAATTCTGTTTTCACCAAATTGTTTGTATTGTTTACAGCTTTAAAACTATCTATAAAATAACATATGTTTACATTTAAAAATTCTGAGATTCGAACCGACCCCCGGTTTTTGGAACACCCTGTATTTTAAAAAGCTTAAAAATATTTTTATGTCGTTCCTTAGGGTCAATTTAGTGGGGAATGATTTTGTTTCATCTATTTAGGACTACTAGTTTACCCGTAATCCGTTTGAGATTCCTTAGGTGAGACACCCTGTATAGTTCATACGACACCAATGTTATTGTGAACGTACAACTTTAGTAGTTTCAGAGCTGATGTGGTATAATAATAGACAAATCGATAGGTAAAGTTTATTGGCTTTATCCGATTACTTATATACTATAACATTAATACACGATTAACAAAATATTACGCTAAAAATTATTGAGAAATATAAAAAGTGTGTAAATGTAATGAAAACCAATGTGGTTTTCTTCCTCACTGTCCTTATGTCTGAAGCTCTTGAAGCATACCTTTTGCATTGCTTTACCTCAAATGTCCAAAATATTATTTTTCCTTGCATATTATGCTCAAATGTAAAAAAAACAGTTGGAAATTCCCTGAATACGCAGGTTTGCTGTGATGGGGGTATTTATTATTCATTAGTAATTTAACATTACGGAGAATTTTTAGTTGTAAACATGCAATCATATATAAAGTTTTTTATAACCTCTTTGAGAAAAATAATTAACTTTAAATGCATAAGCTCTGTTTTGAAACTTAATACCATAAAGATTTAAGTACACATTGGGCTTATAATACTCGATTAATCTGTTTCCAAGCAAACTTTAGGGTTGAGCGAGGGATTTCATGAACTCGATATTTCAACGTAATGGCAAAGAAAGCCCTGAAAACATTAATTTGTATGCGGATGAGCAGAAGGCCCAGCAATAATTTCAGTACGTTATGAGGTAGGGGTGGGTTGTGTTGAATGGGGCCTCAAAGTACGGAATTATTTAGCTTTCAATTAAATACTGCAACACGGAAACCCCTTCTTGCTAAGTACTCAAAAATAATAAATTCACACCCTCACACGTGACTTTATTTTAACAAACAATAACGTTCAGTAACATTACTTTGTGGCCAGGTTAACGTTGATCGCTTGCCTTTAATTAACGAAGGTGTTTTACGTTTTCTGAGTCTGAACTCTCTTCTTATGAGGTAATTTCATCACAAGGCTTTTAGTGCTGAAATTTAGATAGTTTTTAGAACAATAACAGTTTTTACAAAATGAGGAAAGATCTATTCTAAGGCTAGGCTGTATATAATCTAAAATGTTTTCACGAAAAAATTAAGTTGACATTTTTGGTTTTGTAAACTTACAACTTATAACTTTTGTTCGGTTATAAAATTTAAACCACTACAATTTTTGGATCTAATTATTTTCTCTCCTTTGAATACTTGATTCAAACTGTCCTTTAAATCGCTTGGTGTGTGTAATGAGTAGTATGGGACGGAAATACAACAATAGATATGTTCAATTCAGCGACGTTCAATTATGAAATTCAGGACTCTGACCAGAGAGGTTTATTCCAATTTCCTAGTATCTATTATTATCTACCATGCTCCGCTGTTAAACCAAAACTTTGAATTAATAAGGAACTTGGCTTAGTAACGGTTTTTATTGATTAGTAACACGCGTCTTTTTTATAGGAACATTCTATCTATCTATCTTCTTCTATATTATTAATTCTGTAAGCGATTTTTTAAAATCAAAATTGTGAGAGTTTGCCAGCTCGCAGGATGACAGGAGATGGCTCAAATGAAAGTTCGCGGCCCCAGGGGGTCGGGAAAAATAGCAGATTATGTCCAAATATACCAGAAAATTAGAAATAACGAAAAATATCTTCCATTTAAAATGCATTGGGATTGAAAATATTGAAAAACGTCTGCTTTGTTTACATTAAACATGTGGTGCTAATGCTTGATTCAAAGCCATATGGTAGATGTTGACATGTGGGATTTGTTTCAAAATGCAGCTAACTATGTACGTTCAATGTGCTATAACAAAAAATATTTTAAATTTAAGATTTTCTGATTTTATAATAATTAAGAGTTTGAGTTTTTCATAATTAAAAATTATAAAAAGTTAAGTACGTTTGTTTAGTTTAAGTTATAACGATGCAGATTTAATACCAAATGATCTATACATACATATATATATATATAATTACGTAAGCGAAATTTTTGCGAAGAAATTGTGGGCGTTTGGAAGGTCGCAGGATGTTGGGAGGGGGGGGGCCGAAACTGAAGGTCTCCATCTAGTCCAGTCGCCAAGCCATGACACCTTGAAGTAGGGTCCGACTCAAATTTTATGATTGATTCTAGTACTATTTGATGTACTGAACAAGAATATGGCGGATGCCAGACTGGCATCCTTGAGCAATTTTGAATATCGAAGGTCAAAGTTCAAAGGGCCGAAAATAGAGAAACAAATATTGGAAAAGTATGTATTTGTGGTATCCAAACAAATATTCCCAAAGGTATTGATTTTAAACCACCACCAATAGTTGCTGGGTGGTAAATACTTTATTTTGATTGGGTATTAATTTTCAGCCGCCATCTTGGATCCGCCATATTGGATACAAGTTAATTTTTTTAAATGTGAGTGTGGTGTTGTGACACATCATTAAAGACTAGATTTCCACGCTGATTACAATGCCGCGATCCGATTTTGAAAATATTGTTTTGTTCTCAAGTTATACTCAAATAATGATTCTTCCCTGTACATTTCTTATGGGAGTTTCCAAATTAAACTATTTTTTGTTTTGTTTTTCTTATATCTCCGGTTCTAATCGCATTATGAAGTTTGTTTTGGTCTTAAAAGACTCAGTGTCTTAATGGCTTCAATTTGAAATATTAATTATTCAAATACAACCAGTGGGAGGTGATTTACAAAGCAATATTTAACATAAGATGTCGATTTTAAAAAATTTATGTTTACATAAAGATTTATAGCTCAGGTTCTAAGCAAATCTAAACATTGTGTTCGGTCTCAAAACACTTATCTGATCTCTATCTTTCATTTTAGACCAAAACGAACTTTAAAATGTGATTGGAACGGGAGGTATCAGAAAATCAAAACAAAAATATTTCAATTTAGAAGGTCATATGATCTTTGAATACGCTTAGCTCTTCTTCCCAAAGTCGGATTAACGTCATCAGTGGCTCAAATGAAAGCCAAAGATTAGATGAGTGTTTTAAGACTAAGAATAATATTGAGACTTACTTAGAACCTGAGATATAAATGTTTAAGTAAAAATAATTTTTGAAAAATCTAAATCTTATGTTCAATGTTGCTTTGTAACTCATATCAGACTGATCGTAGTTATATGATTAATATTTACGATTGAAGCCATTAACCCTTGAGCGGGCGCTTCACCGGCAAAACGCGAGAGGGCGCATGCGGAGTTTTACTCCGCAACACTATATTGCACAAATTTAACCCATTTTACTTGTTTTGTAACGAAATATTGTATTTAAATGTTGACAAACTTAATTAGGAATCATATTTCATCGTTGATGCAATTAATTGTTCAACTTAATAGGTGTAATATTTCAATTAAACATAGTATTGAAAGTCTACTATTATTGGTGTACTATTATTGGTATTGGTTTATTGGTGTAGTCTGTATTTTCTATTGTAAAATATGTATTAATTATTATTTACATTTATGGACTTTCCCTTCCGCTTCTTTTTTTCGAAAGTGAAAGGAAAAGTCCAAAAAATGTAATAATTACAAATCCTTCGCTATTATTAATTTTAAAAAATATGTATCACTGTCTGTGTAACGGGCAAGGGTGCTTCGTAAACTGAGACAGCATCTCTGAATTGCAAAAAACGAGGTACCAAGGGAAGGGGGTGGGGGGTATAAATAGCTCTAGGAGATTCCTGGAATGAGGGGCGTAAAGTACGGAGCCGGACACGACCGCCGACACCCATTATGTCGGATTATTTTAACATAAAAAACACGTGCGGAGGAAAACTCCGCGTGCGCCCGCTCGAGGGTTAAATGACTGCATTTTTTAAGACCAAAATGAACTTTATAATGTGATTAGAACTGGGGATGTATGAGAAACAAGACAAAAATAGTTAAATTTTGAAGATCGCATGATCTTTAAACAGTCATAACCCTTTTTACAAAGTGGTTTTTACGTTGAAAATGGCTTAAATGAAAGCCAAAGATCAGATGAGTGTTTTAAGACTAACCATAATATTTAGACTTGCCTAGAGCCTGAGATATAAACCTTTAAGTAAACATAAATTTTTAAAAATCAAAATTTTATGTTCAATGTTGCTTTGTAACTCATCTCCGACTGGTCTTGTTTAAATGGACAATATTTCAAATTAAAGCCATTAAATCACTGAATCTTTTAAGACCAAAACGAAATTTATAATGTGATTAGAACCGGAGATATAAGAAAAACAAAACAAAAAAATAGTTTAATTTGGAAACTCCCATAAGAAATGTACAGGGAAGAATCATTATTTTAGTATATCTTGAGAACAAAACAATATTTTCAAAAACGGATTGCGGCATTGTAATCAGCGTGAAGATCTATTCTGTAATGATGTGCCACAACACCACATTCACATTTAAAAAAATTAACTTGTATCCAATATGGCGGATCCAAGATGGCGGCTGAAAATTAATACCCAATCAAAATAAAGTATTTACCACCCAGCAACTATTGGTGGTGGTTTAAAATCAATACCTTTGGGAATATTTGTTTGGATACCACAAATACATATTTTTTCAATATTTGTTTCTCTGTTTTCGGCCCTTTGAACTTTGACCTTCGACATTCAAAATTGCTCAAGGATGCCAGTCTGGCATCCGCCATATTCTTGTTCAGTACATCAAATAGTACTAGAATCACTCATAAATTTGAGTCGGACCCTAATTCAAGGTTCATGCCTATTTTCCTATTTGGCGACTGGACTAATCTCAGGGACTCGGGGAAAATACTGAAGTTGCTTTGAGCTTACTATAAAATGAGAAATAACGTAAAATAGCTGTCATTTAAAAACTATTAGGATATGAAAAGGTCTGCTTTGTTTAATTAAAACCAAATGCTAGAAATAATCATAATTTTGTGGATCCAAAAGCCTATTTTCAATATAAGAAGGTATTTTGTACTATAGTAAAGAAGGATTATGCTTAGGGGCTATTAGCCCCTTCAAGCCTCTAGTTTATTATATTTTGCATAATTTAACATATTTCAATAGTTGAAAACCCAATTTTAGTATAACTGTTTGTTAAAAATAGTATCCAACTCATTATTCTATTTTCGCTTTTTGTTGTGTATAACTCTTATTTTTTTGTATTGTATATTTTTTGTTTAGTACTTTAATAATATTAATAATGTTTTTGGTTGAAAATTTAATTAGATTAATTATTTCCTGTAAAAGTGGCATACAATCTTAGTATTTATCTCTGCCAACCATTAAAACTTAGTCCGGTGTATCGAGGGAGCAGACAACGCATATACTCGCAGGCTTTTACTCAGAAGAGTGGGAAGATATGAAGGTATGATTTGTCCAGGTCCTGGGATTGAATGTAATCTGAGTACTGTTTACCCTTTGAGACAACGGAGGATGAATGATGCGGACCTTAATGATGGCCCAGCGCGGACCCTCCCTGCTCACTCGCCGGGATCATCGTCAACTTTGATGGAGGTTGACAAGCAACATCAATAAAACATCCCCTACCCCAAACGTTCTCACTTTTATTAAATATTTGCCGCTCAAATATTTAGCTTTACATTTCCGGCTAAACAATTCTATCTATATTCTCTTTCTACACACACGGTAAACTTTGAGTTCCAAAGACATTTTAGCGTTTTTGAAAAAATAAATTGGTATATTTCTTGCAATTAGCGCATATCTGACATTTCAAGGCATCTGTCTCTAATTCCTAAAAGCTCATGACTCCACCACAACTATTTTAGCAATTAAATATTATTGACTTTATCTACGTAAAGTTTTTAAATAAAAGAGCGTTTTAATTATGATATAAAAGTGAAAATTAATTATAACCTTTAAGACTGGATAAATGAATGGATAAAACCAGGGGTGCCGATCCCCCCCCCAAGAGCTATGACGCCAACCCTCCCCCCCCCCAAAAATGCCAGAATCTATCAAATATCCCCCCCTCCGCACAACATATATTTATGACATCCTACTTAAGCAGATGACATTAAAAATAACCTGGGTTAATTTAAGTTACATCACTTTCAAATTTTAAACATTTTCCCGACTAAAATTTAATAATATTAATTACTTAAAAATTATTACTTTTATTAAACTTCGATTTTATTAGTCGTCAGTTATTTCCGGAACATCGTCTGGGGAAAGAAGACAAGTGTAGCCTTTTACCATTCTTGAGCCTTGGCCCGAAAACTCGAGGCATTTCGTCTTATCACAAATACTGAAATACGTAAACGAGGACATTAGGTAGCTACCTCCAAAAAAGTCAATATTTCCTTCAATCATAAGCTTCACTCCAACCGTTCACTAAACCACTGTCCCAATAAACGACTGATGCTCTCATTTGTACTACAACCCTTAATCATAAACACCCATCACATGTAGGCCTATACAGCAGGCAACTTGACAACATGTCAACATAACAACACCCCCCCCCCACAACAACTGACCCTGCCACTATCCACTATCCCAAGTTCTTCCCACTTACAAAAAGCAATGAAATTTTGAATTTTTGTGATTTCATTCCACATTACGTAGCTGGTCGATAATTTAGTGGTATGAATTAAGAATTATTTCATATTTTTTTGGCGAAAATATGTCATTCTGTCATGAAGCTGTTATTACTGCATTTTTGAATTTTTAATTTGAAGTTTTACAATTTTTACAATCCCCTGCTCATAAGTATTTAAAAACTTTTTAACGTCCCCTTCGCTCTTAGAAATCTTTAAAACGTCAACGCGATATTGGGGGGAACAATTAATTTTGCTAATGGATGACCGATTAAAATTTTGCTTTATCACCATGTTTACTTTTACCCCCAAAATGTGTGATGATTCTTTTCAAAGTCCCCCTCTAGAAATAACCTGTGAAACGTCAAGGCTTGTGGAAGGGGGTTAATTCGTTTTGCTATTAGATGACTGATTGAAGTTTTAGTTGAATTAGCATTTTTTCATTTCCTTCCTAAAAAGGACCTGTTCGTTTAAACACACCCAATCCCCCAAAAATAATTTTTATAACGTCAAAGCTATATTGAGGGGGAATCATTAATGTTGCTATTAAGTAACCAATTGAAGACTTTGTTGTGTTACCAGTTTTCAATTTCCCCGCTAAAAAGTAACTGTCCATTTCAACGCAACCTTCCCCCCTAAAAATAACCCTTAAAACGTCAATGCTGTATTGGGGGGGGGGGATCGTTCATTTTGCTATTATAGATGACTGAATGAAGATTTTGTTGTTGCCACTTTTACATTTCCCCGGTAAAAAGTAATTAATGTATACATTTCAATGCACCCTCCCTCCTCAAAATAAGTTTTAAATCGTCAAGGCTATACTGGGGGGGGGGGGGAATTATAAATTTTACTTTTTCAAGTGCACCAAAGCAAATTTGCATTTTCCCCCTAGAAGTAGTTGAGTAATTTATTGATAGGAAACAGGACAGGTTGAAAGAATTAATTGTTTGTGTTTGTTTGGAGAGAGTCTCGTGGACTGGGCCAGTTCGGCTGCTTGCGTGCCGCAGCCGCCACGAAAGAAACAAGGGTACAGGAACGCCGACGGTATACACTGGACAGTCGTGCCGTGCGGGAATGTCCATGTTGTATATTCCTATTTCGTACATTGAAAATAATAATTTTAATTTATATACAAATTTAAATAGTGTAGCAATTAATTTATTTTTGACGATTTATTTGTAAAAATTAGTAGTAATACGTTTTAACTATGCAGTAAACAAAACAAAAAAATCCCCCCCAAAAAGTTCTATGACGCCATTGGCGTCATAATCCCCCCCTGTAGGCACCCCTGGATAAAACGCTCACCTCATAAACTGAGGGACGCAGGTTCGATTCCTGACAAGATCGAAACTGGGTCCATTTGCCATTGGGCTATGAATTAATAATGCTGTCTATTAATTAACCTGCTGGATGACCCGAAGATAGTTTCTAATTACCTCAACAATTACTTCTCTGAGGTTGGAATCAGAACTGGTAGTGATGGACCGTTGTCGAAAGTCCCTTCTTTAGACCCTGTTGGACCAAGCATTTTTTTGTCACCAAAAAACAAGGAAGAGGTTGCAACAGCAATAAAATTGCTGAAGTTAAGCAATTCTTACGGCCTTGACGGTGTTTCATCCAAAATCCTCAAGGCTTGTGCTCATCACCTATCAGGTCCTCTCGTCCACAATTCCTCTTTTAATTCCTCTTTTACGTGTGGACATTTTCCATCATTGCTTAAGACCGCTACTATCAAGCCTTTGCCCAAAATAAAAAATGCCCGCACTCCTGAACACTTCAGGCCGATTTCAATTTTATCAACCTTTTCCAAGGTAATTGAAAAAGTATTTCTGAACCGCATGTCTTCATTCCTGGCCGAGCATGACATCCTCTTTAAGAATCAGTTTGGATTCCGAAAAAACACTTCAACTTTTGATGCCTTATTCAACTTTGTATCTTACCTGTCCTCCTCTCTCGACCAGCAAAGTCATTCATTAGGTTTGTTCTTTAATTTGTTGGACTTTTCCTATCGCTTCTAGTGTTTAAACTACACTACGTTTCGAGAGGTATTGAAACTCCTCTCGTTTTCAAGTGACCCTACTTAAAGTTACATTAACCTACTTATGTTTATTTAACCTACTTTTTTTGGGTTTTTTTTGATTTTTTTAACATACAATTACATTTATCCATCATTCAACAGAAATCTCACTCACACAAAATTTCATACAAAACACATTAAACATACTTAATACAGAAAGAAAATTAAAACTAAAACATATTACATGATAAAGGGCACAGAAAATTAAAACAAAAACATATACCTTACTGCCGGCAATGCCTCCAAGCTGGCAGTGGCACGACACGCACACACGTCCACTCACACTCACATACGCAACTCGAATGAAGAGCGTCTGTGAGAGCAAGTGGAGGGGGAGCGGCCCTACCCCCACCACGGGCACAAGTTGACGTCAGCGGTCTAAGACCCGCCTCCATGGTAAATCTCGGGAACATGACTCAGGCATCGGCTGTGTGTTTCCTCCAGGCACCTATATGGGCACAAGTACAGCAATTCCAAAAAATATACAGCATACAGCACGCCTCCTAGCTACAGGTGGGGAACAGGACGCACAACCCATAGCAAGAGTTTCCTCCAAGCAGATTCACGGGCGCATGGATCTTAGGACCATGTGATGGACTCTGGACGCGGGAGCTTCTGCAACAGACAAGTCTGGAGTGGGTTTTGGGGCTATTTTTTGTTCAAAGTGTGATTTAATTAAAGGTATCCAAAGTGGCCTAACATCTATACTGCTCTGACTAATTGGGTTTTCATGTAATTTTATTAACGCCCCTTCAACAAATTTCCTTTTGTAGTAATGAGATTCATGGTGTAATATTTCTGCCCCTTCAAAGTTGAATTTATGTTCTTTCTCCCATGCGTGTTTGGCTAATTTCGAACTGGTTGTTTCGCCATATGTTCGCCAATGCGAACTTTTAATGGCCGTTTTGTTTCTCCTATGTATTCACCTTCACATTCACATTTAATACTATAGACACAATTTTTTGAGGCTTGCTCTGAACATTTTGGTTTTACTTTAGTAAGATGCTGTCTTAATGTGTTTGATGATTTGAAGGCAGTTTTGATTTGGTATTTCCTGGCAACTCTTCTTATTTTTTCTGATAGTTTTGGGACGTATGGAATACTTATGAAAGCTTTTGGTTTGTCGGTGATTGGGGATGTATTCGATTTTGTTTGCCTATCCTTTTTGCATTTACTGATAATTTTCTGTGGGTAACCATTTTGCTTCAGCTCTTGGGTAATTTTGTTTAGCTCCGCGTCCAAAGTTTCTTTTTCAAAACAAACAGATTTAGCTCTATCAAAAAGAGAATATGCCACTGACTCTTTCACTGATTCACTGTGATTTGATGTGTATTTTAAGTACCTGCCTGTGTGAGTTTTCTTTCTAAACACTTCAGTTTGAAGGGCATTTGTGTTTTTGATTACGTTAACATCCAAAAATGCTAGTTTGTTGTTTTGTTCCCTTTTCTGTTGTTAGTTTAATCGTTGGTGAGATATTATTTAGGTGTTCAGTGAAAATGTCAAGGTTTACATCTCCATGACTCCAGACAGCAAAGACATCGTCCACGTACCTAAGCCACACTTTAGGCCGAAGGCAAGCAGAAGCAATTGCTTTCTGCTCGAATTCTTCCATAAAAATGTTTGGCAAATATAGGTGATAGCGGGGATCCCATTGCCATGCCTTCATCCTGGCGAAATATTTGGCCCTCTAACTCAAAAAAAATTGATTCTGTACAAAGAGAGAGTAATTCCATGATTACCGTTACAGGGAGGTTTGTTCTTGTGTTTAGTGTTTGGTCATTGTTTAGGCGTGTTTCTATTATTTTAAGTGTCTCTTTCACAGGGATGTTCGCAAACAAACTTTCTACATCAAAAACTAACTAACTGGTCTGAGTCGGAAATTTGCATGTCTTTTGTGATTTCTACAAAATGCTTTGTGTTTACTACATTTGAACTAGTGTTTCCTGATAGTGGTTTTAGTATGGGCAGAAGAAACCTACATAGCTCCCTACTCGGAGAATCTCTTGAGCTAACAATGGGTCTTAGGGGAATTCCTGTTTTGTGTATTTTAGGGAGCCCATACATGTGTGGTGTTTTGGAATGGTGTGGTGTAAGGCGTTTTCGGAGAGCATCAGAAAAGTGTTCTTTATGTTTTCTAAGAGTTTTTTTCGATTTTTGTCTCATAGCTTTTGGTCGGGTTTTTATTCAAAAGTGTATATTTTCCAGTTTGTAGGACTTCTTTTACTTTTTGCGAATAATCCTCTTTGTTAATGATTTTTGTCTCAAAGCTATGAGACAAAAATCGAAAAAAACTCTTAGAAAACATAAAGAACACTTTTCTGATGCTCTCCGAAAACGCCTTACACCACACCATTCCAAAACACCACACATGTATGGGCTCCCTAAAATACACAAACACAGGAATTCCCCTAAGACCCATTGTTAGCTCAAGAGATTCTCCGAGTAGGGAGCTATGTAGGTTTCTTCTGCCCATACTAAAACCACTATCAGGAAACACTAGTTCAAATGTAGTAAACACAAAGCATTTTGTAGAAATCACAAAAGACATGCAAATTTCCGACTCAGACCAGTTAGTTAGTTTTGATGTAGAAAGTTTGTTTGCGAACATCCCTGTGAAAGAGACACTTAAAATAATAGAAACACGCCTAAACAATGACCAAACACTAAACACAAGAACAAACCTCCCTGTAACGGTAATCATGGAATTACTCTCTCTTTGTACAGAATCAAATTTTTTTGAGTTAGAGGGCCAAATATTTCGCCAGGATGAAGGCATGGCAATGGGATCCCCGCTATCACCTATATTTGCCAACATTTTTATGGAAGAATTCGAGCAGAAAGCAATTGCTTCTGCTTGCCTTCGGCCTAAAGTGTGGCTTAGGTACGTGGACGATGTCTTTGCTGTCTGGAGTCATGGAGATGTAAACCTTGACATTTTCACTGAACACCTAAATAATATCTCACCAACGATTAAACTAACAACAGAAAGGGAACAAAACAACAAACTAGCATTTTTGGATCGTAATCAAAAACACAAATGCCCTTCAAACTGAAGTGTTTAGAAAGAAAACTCACACAGGCAGGTACTTAAATTACACATCAAATCACAGTGAATCAGTGAAAGAGTCAGTGGCATATTCTCTTTTTGATAGAGCTAAATCTGTTTGTTTTGAAAAAGAAACTTTGGACGCGGAGCTAAACAAAATTACCCAAGAGCTGAAGCAAAATAGTTACCCACAGAAAATTATCAGTAAATGCAAAAAGGATAGGCAAACAAAATCGAATACATCCCCAATCACCGACAAACCAAAAGCTTTCATAAGTATTCCATACGTCCCAAAACTATCAGAAAAAATAAGAAGAGTTGCCAGGAAATACCAAATCAAAACTGCCTTCAAATCATCAAACACATTAAGACAGCATCTTACTAAAGTAAAACCAAAATGTTCAGAGCAAGCCTCAAAAAATTGTGTCTATAGTATTAAATGTGAATGTGAAGGTGAATACATAGGAGAAACAAAACGGCCATTAAAAGTTCGCATTGGCGAACATATGGCGAAACAACCAGTTCGAAATTAGCCAAACACGCATGGGAGAAAGAACATAAATTCAACTTTGAAGGGGCAGAAATATTACACCATGAATCTCATTACTACAAAAGGAAATTTGTTGAAGGGGCGTTAATAAAATTACATGAAAACCCAATTAGTCAGAGCAGTATAGATGTTAGGCCACTTTGGATACCTTTAATTAAATCACACTTTGAACAAAAAATAGCCCCAAAACCCACTCCAGACTTGTCTGTTGCAGAAGCTCCCGCGTCCAGAGTCCATCACATGGTCCTAAGATCCATGCGCCCGTGAATCTGCTTGGAGGAAACTCTTGCTATGGGTTGTGCGTCCTGTTCCCCACCTGTAGCTAGGAGGCGTGCTGTATGCTGTATATTTTTTGGAATTGCTGTACTTGTGCCCATATAGGTGCCTGGAGGAAACACACAGCCGATGCCTGAGTCATGTTCCCGAGATTTACCATGGAGGCGGGTCTTAGACCGCTGACGTCAACTTGTGCCCGTGGTGGGGGTAGGGCCGCTCCCCCTCCACTTGCTCTCACAGACGCTCTTCATTCGAGTTGCGTATGTGAGTGTGAGTGGACGTGTGTGCGTGTCGTGCCACTGCCAGCTTGGAGGCATTGCCGGCAGTAAGGTATATGTTTTTGTTTTAATTTTCTGTACCCTTTATCATGTAATATGTTTTAGTTTTAATTTTCTTTCTGTATTAAGTATGTTTAATGTGTTTTGTATGAAATTTTGTGTGAGTGAGATTTCTGTTGAATGATGGATAAATGTAATTGTATGTTAAAAAAATCAAAAAAAAACCCAAAAAAAGTAGGTTAAATAAACATAAGTAGGTTAATGTAACTTTAAGTAGGGTCACTTGAAAACGAGAGGAGTTTAAATACCTCTCGAAACGTAGTGTAGTTTAAACACTAGAAGCGATAGGAAAAGTCCAACAAATTAAATAATAATTACAAATCCTTCGCTATTATGAATTTTAAAAATACAGTAGGTTTGTTCCTTGACTTGAATAAAGCTTTTGATGTTGTAAATCATTCCATCTTGCTTAAGAAGTTGGAAAGTGACAGAAGTTGTTGTTGTGAGTGTAAGAAGTTGTTTACAGGACAGATCACAAGTTGTTTCGGTTCCATTCATTGATGATCGAGGTTTTCTAAAGCTAGGAGATTCAGAAAGTTTGAAAGTGCGGTCTGGAGTACCGCAAGGGTCTGTATTAGGCCCTGTTTTATTCCTTATCTTTATTAATGACATAGGTAAAAGTGTTTCTAAAGGGAATCTTTGTTTGTTCGCTGACGATACTTCTCTTTCTCTTTCAAACAAATGTCGAGAGAAACTAGAGGTCGAAATGTTTATTGAAGCAAACTCAATTTTGCAGTGGTTGTCTGAAAATGGTCTAGGTGTAACTGCTTCCAAGACTAAGGTTGTAAATTTTTTCTTGAGGTAAAGGGAAGGTTCAGAGATGACCCAACTAATGTTGGGTGATTTTGAAGTGACTTCATCTTCCAGCACAAAATTTCTGGGGATAATCATAGATTCAAATCTCAATTTCCATGAGCACATTGACAGTGTATCAAAAAGGTTAAGTCGTATTCTCTTCCTTCTGCGCAGGCTCACATACTTCTCAAATCGTGAAATCCTCCTCACGGCTTATTATGGATGTTTTTTTCCTATCCTTGCTTATGGAGTTGCTATCTGGGGTCATGATAATTCCAAAATCAAATCGATCTTCAAAGCCCAAAAGAAAGCTGTACGAATTATATTTTTCCTACGAAAAGCATCTTCATGTAGAGGCGTATTTAAGGACAATAATATGTTAACATTACCGTCAATTTATATATACAACGGCTTAGTTTTTATTAGGAACAACTTTAGTCTTTTTCCCAAACAACCTCCCTCCAAATATAATCTCCGAACATCTCACAGCCTGCCTATCCCAAAACACAAAACATCCTTTTTTGAAAACCAAACCTACTGCACTTCAATAAAGATTTACAACCATCTGCCAATGTCCCTTAAGAGTCAAACGAACACAAATAAAAAAATGTTAAAATACTTTCTGGTTCTTAAGGCGTATTATACCTTGAATGAATATTTTACTTGATTTTTGTTATGTTGTGCTGCATTTTATATGTATTGTGTACTGACGATTGTTATGCACATTTTTGTGTTTTTTGACAATAAAGAAATTTGATTTGATTTGATTTGATTGATCTAACAAAAGGTCGCCGTTAGATATGTAACAAGATCCGGTTTGGACCGTTCCTGATGAAAACGTTAAAACATGCCATTGGCGATGAACTACACAAAATAAAAAAATACCCCCCTTGCAGCAGACCTGCATACTCAGCGAATTTCAAGTGCAAAACAACATATTTCAATCCAACATAGCGAGATTTGACATGTTTTTGTAAGCTCCATAAGAATAACATGGGGAATGAGTATGCAGGTTTGCTGCTTCAGGTATGTTTAAACTGGTTGGTTTTAATTCAATATTTAGTAGATCTGAACTAGAAGAAGCCATTTACCAAGTTTTATCAAGATATGTTAAGAAATAAGCGAAATATAGAATTTTACTTATTTCCCATAAGGTTAACATTGGGGCAACGTACTGTGTTTACCACTTTCAATATCTCGGTAACCAATGGACATAGAGCAGTAATTAAAAATACCAAATTGTTTGTTTTTTTTTGAGCTGAATTCAATGGTGCCAACAAAAATTTGATAAAATTTATTTTACTATGTGAAAAACTCAAAAAACCCATTTTTGGGGGGTTTATCCCCCTTTACCCCCCCTTCAGGTGGTCCGATTGGGCTGGTTCACGAACTCGTCCGAGTGATTACCACTTTACACGTCTGTACCAAATTTCATTAACATCGGACCATATTTACGGCTGCTATCGTTTTAACAGACATATATATATATATATATATATATATATATATATATATATAAATACCCCCGTTGCAGCAGACCTGCACACTCAGCGAATTTCAAATGCAAAACAACATATTTCGATCCAACGTAGCGAGATTTGACATGTTTTTGTAAGCCCCTTAAGAATAACATGGGGAATGAGTATGCAGGTTTGCTGCTACGGGTATATTAAAACTGAGTGGTTTTAATTCAATATTTAGTAGATATGACCTAGAAGAAGCCATTTACCAAGTTTTACTAAGATATGTTGAGAAATAGGCAAGATATAGAATTTTTCTTATTTTCCTATGAGGTTAACATTGGGGCAACGTACTGTGTTTACCACTTTCAATATCTCAGTAACCAATGGACATAGAGCAGTGATTCAAAATACTAAATTGTTTGTTTTTTTGAGTTGAATACAATGGTGCTAATAAAATTTTGATAATTTTTTTTTTATATGTAAAAAACTCAAAAAAACCCATTTTTGGGGGGTTTACCCCCCTTTACCCCCCCCTTCCGGTAGTCCAATCGGGCTGGTTTACGAATTCGTCCGAATAATTACTACTTTACACGTCCATGCCAAATTTAATTAAGATCGGACCATTTTTACGCGAGTTATCGTGCTTAAAGACATATATATATATATATATATATATATATATATATAGATATATATACAGATATATATATATATATATTTATGGAAATGGACGAATAGTGTTTTTGGCATCTGGGGACCTCAAAAAGAAAAGTTATGATGGTCTCGGGCTTAGGTCTTACCATGAGACCTACGCTAACAGCTTCTTCCCTATAGGGGAAATTCGCTAAAATTCGAACGAATGGTGTTTTTTGCTTCTAGGGACCCCAAAATGAAAAGTTAACATGGTCTCGGACTTAGGTCTTACCATGAGTACTACCGTAATAGCTTATTCCTTTCAGGAAATTCGCTAATACCGTTTTTGTTCAGAATTTAACTAGGTATCGGTAAAAATAATGGTAAGATGGTGAAATTATACACATTGACAATACTTTCTCATTGATTCTTTTAATTGTTATCTGACCATACAATACAATAATTTTGCAATAACAACAATATTGTTCAGCCAATTAAGAAAATAGTTATGGCATTTTCAATTATAAAATTCGATTAAAATAGTAATCATAGTTGTAAAAACAAAATGTACATAAGGAAAAATATGATAATGAAACTACACAAAGAGGTTAGCTTAATACCTAAGTTAGCTACAACATGGAAACTGTGCAGATATGGAGGATACTCTTTTTCGTAATTATTGTCACTGAAGAGGAGGAAAGAATATTGTATACGGGAATGTAATGTCCCAAAATACAATAGTAAAACGAAAAAATACAAATAAAGTTTTCTTCTCTTCATTTCAGCTTCCTATACTCACAATTCTTAAGCTACATCAAGGTTGTACCTTTAAAATACAATTGTAAAACGGAAAAATACAGATGAAATTTTCTTCTCTCTACTTCAGCTTCTTATACTCACAACTCTTAAGCTATTAGTTTGTACCGTTAGTATAATTAAATATGATGAGAGTCAAAATCTATATAAATACTATAGTGTAACGATTATAATACAACTAAAAAATCAGTACGATGATTAAATCCATTAACTTAAAAATAATAACATAAGATTTATTTAATTTATTTTTTACTTTTGTAAAAAAAACTCGAAATACACTATTACACAAGAGTAATAAGGACGCAGATGCAAGACTGAACCAACCGTGCTCTGGGGACCGGACTACGTTAGCGATGGCGACCGAGGGTCAGTTCACTGGTCCTTGTGTGAGTTATATTTGATAGGCGGATCATCGAATAAAATAAATTAAAAGTTTCATATGGCTTCTAATGGAGGGTGGCCACCAATCAGGTGACAGGTCTCCTCGCCTGAAGGACCAATGTTCACTTTGATTGGAGTTCACCCGTTGGCTAACGTGACTCCAAACCACAGATCGTCGAATAAATAGATGTAACACCTAAGGTTTGTTTTATACAATTCATTTCTTTACACTGTGAGCTTGTCGATTACCTTTGTTCAAAATACACGTAACAAATTAATAAATACATTGGTAAAGTTACATTTTTATTGGTATAATGAGTGAAGTTACATCTTTACTGGTGGCTCATGAGGCTAATACGAGAAAATATAAGGTAATAAGTTCAGCGATTATGACCATATTTTCAACTTCGACCTTAAACCCATACAGCACAAAATGACGTCAAAATTGATGTCAAAATGACATCATTGACGTCATTTCGACAGAAATTTTACGTCATTTGACATTTTGTGCTTTATGGGAACATGGAATTTAAAAATGTGAATCATAGAAAGGATATAATCACCAAAATAAAACTTAAGTAAGCAATAACGATTTAAGCTGCAGGAGAATGGTGTTGATGATGGTGATGGTTTATAGCGTACTTTGTGTGTTGCAGTAATGTAATTGATACATTAGTTATACTAATACCATATAATAGCGAGAATTTGAACAATGAGACAAAACAATATCGATATTTAAAATCAAACAAACAAAAAAAATAACAAAGCAATGTGGGCAATTTAGTTTTTAAAACTTCTATTATAAAAATGGAACTTAAGTCATACTCATTCAATTAAGTGAAATAATGATCGTTTTATGACAGCCACTCGGTTCTGTAATCGGCAACATTCTCGTAATGAGTCCTGGGGGCGCAGTTACATCTCGGGAACACGACTGATGTTGTACAGACCATCTCGTGTCTCGAGTACCGCGAGATGAAGGAAACTGAAAGTCCGGACAAAGAATTGCCACGTTCAATGCAACCTGTGACATATAAAGACTAGATTCAATTTATCAGAGAGTAATAAAACGAATGTGAATTAACTTTTTGTGCTTTTAAAGTATGTGGAAATATTCATTACAGTGGTACATAGTGTATTAGGTTGGTTCACTTGGATACATAACAATCGCATATTTCACAGTTTGTGATAATCACATACTAAGATGTAAAAGATGTAAAAAAGACGGGTCGAAAGACTTGAGGGGACTTCGTTGAATGCACATGGCCTGCAATAATCGTAAAAGGAAGCCATTTATAAGGAACAACATTGCAGAATAGAAAACCTCGATATTGCTCTAATATATTATAATTTGATGGTCTTTAGAGGATTCATATCTGGAATTTAATCGTATTGCATTTTGTAATTTATTTTGTTAAGATTGACAACTTTGTAAAATAAAACATATCTATAGGTGAGCAATACAAGGTCCTTGTATTGATACTATTGTTTATATAGATAGAATTTTTTTAGATTTTTTAGATTTTATTTCGATGCCTGTAGCTTTTAAATTATGATAGTAAATCCGTTAATTGAACTCGAGCTATTAATTGTCATGTATTGATTTCTAAATAAATAGTTAAAAGTATAATTTAGGAACAGTAATCTAGCTTTATTCTACTAGTGATATGGTTAAACTTTAAGTCCATTCTAGTATTGCTGAAATTGTTTACAAATGCTCTTTATTAACTACATTTCTTGTGAATACTCTGTTATCTTTCAGGAGATGCCCTGTCCCATATTTATACGAATATTCTGAGCCCCTCGACGACTTGGCTCAAGTTTCTGCCTTATATACAGTTGTCTATGAGATAATACTAACTGGGAAAGATAAATTCTAACTTTTGCAATAGATTGACCATTTATGTGGGGATAAAATTTAGCCAGGAGATAAGAATTTTAGGCATGACATATCGTTCATCTACTGTTTTACCCCTGACATGAGCGGTTTCATTGTTGTGTTGCCTTTTTTCGACCTATTCACTTTATCCTGAGTAGCCTCATTGAAATCCTTAGGGAAATTCTTACGTATCCCCATGTACCATGTTCTTTTTCCCATGGACCATGTTCTTTCCCCCATGGGCCATGAATCGTGTTTCACCTTGCCATAAAGCAATGGTTGAATGGCTGGCTATGTTAGGGAGGTAGACATGGACGATTTCATCAATTTCATCGGCATCGCCAATTTTGCATTTCTCATCTAGCGTAAACAATATACAGGGTGTCTACAAAAGAACTCCGGGATTTTAAAAATTCATATCTTAATAACTATAGAAGATAGCGAAATTTAGTTAATTTCTTTGGAGCGAATAGTTAATCAAATTTCACTCATACGAATTGGGAATGTTTCCGTAAGGAGGTGGCAGCGCTGCGGAGCGTTAACCTTGAAACAATATAACGCGGCTGTCGGTGCTGTCAGTATTGCCGCGATATGGCGACGCCGCAACAAAAGGCTCAATGCGTTATTTGGCTAATAGAAACTAAATCTGTTATTACGGTACAAAGGAACTTTCGAAAATTCGTGATATTAAACATCTCAGACAACGAATAATCAATTGTGTGACAACCCCAGACATGCTGGCTAGGGCAGGGAAAGAGGTGGAATCCGTTACGACGTGTACCGTGCCACTAACGGAGCTCAAATTGAACTTTATTGGATTGATAAAAAAACTTGAAAATGCAACCTTTCCAATTATGTATTAAACATTCATATAAGTTTTTTTACATCGTTAAAATATTTTGCCTCAAAATCCCGGAGTTCTTTTATAGTCAGACTGTATTTGCATGTGGTAATCTTATTGTCTGGAATACCATTGTTTAAATGAGTACTAAGTTATTCCAAAAAAATTCTCTTTCACAACACTTTGATATCAGCTCTTTTAATTTGCTCTGGTAGACCCTGTCAATCAAATCATATCAAAATACCCAAGTTGCAGCAGACCTGCATACTCAGCGAATTTCAAATGCAAAGTACTCACTGTATTTCAATCTAATATTGCGAGATTTGACATGTTTTTTAAGCTCCATTAGAATAACATGGGGAATGAGAATGCAGGTTTGCTGCGACAGATATGTTAAAACTGGGTGGTTTTAATTCAATTAGCAGTTTTTTTATTTCCCACAAAGATAACATGGGGAATGAGTATGCAGGTTTGCTACCATAAAACTAGAAATATCGGGTATTTTAGACTAATATACAATAGATCTCATCTAGATGAAGCCACAAACCAAGTTTTATTGAGATATGTTGAGAAATAAGCGAGATGTAGAATTTTACTTATTTCCCATAAGGTTAACATTGGGACAACGTACTGTGTTTGCCACTTTCAATATCTCGGTAGCCAATGGACATAGGGTTAAAAATACTAAATTGTTTGTATTTTTTGAGCTAAATTCAATAATACTAACCAAAATTGGATTATTTTTATTTTCTATGTGAAAAACCCAAAAAAAAACCATTTTGGGGGGTTTATCCCCCTTTACCCCCCTTCCGGTGGTCCGATCGGGCTGGTTTACGAACTCGTCCAATTGATTACTACTTTACACGTCTGTACTAAATTTCATAAAAATCGGATCATTTTTACGGCCGCTATCGTGCTAACAGACACATATATCAGAAGAAGAAACGAGTGAATACATTTGCCTACCACATAACATTGTAATCAACAGAGCTTCCAGGCAAACTTTTAAACACTCAGATGTAAAACTAGCTTACAAGACGAAAAATAATTCATTTAAGTTGATTAGAAAGAAATTATTATAATCAAATATAGACAAGAACACAAATGATTACTCCAAAGCAGGAGTTTACCAACTGAAATGTGGAAAGATGTACATAGGTAAAACAAATACCCCCGTTGCAGCAATCCTGCATACTCAGGAATTTCAAATGTAAAACACAACATTTCAATCCAACATAGCGACATTTAACATGTTTTTGTAAGCTCCGTAAGAATAACATGGGGAATGAGTATGTAGGTTTGCTGCAACAGGTACGTTAACACTGGGTGATTTTAGTTGAATATTTAGTAGATCTGAACTAGAAGAGGCCATTTACCAAATTTTACCAAGATATGATGAGAAATAAGCGAGATATATAATTTTACTTATTTCTCATAAGGTTAACATTGGGACAACGTACTGTGTTTACCACTTTCAATATCTCGGTAACCAATGGACATAGAGTAGTGATTCAAAATACTAAATTGTTCGTTTTTTGAGCTTAAAAAATGGTGCAAACCAAAATTGGATTATTTTTATTTTTCTATGTAAAAAACCCATTTTTGGGGGGTTATCCCCCTTTACCCCCTCTTCCGGTGGTCCGATCGGGCTGATTTACGAACTCGTCCAATTGATTACCACTTTACATGTCTATACCAAATTTCATAAAGAATGGACCACTTTTGCGGCCGCGCTATCGTGCTAACAGACACACACACACACACACACACACGCACACGCACGCGCGCACACACACACACACACACACACACACACACACACACACACACACACACACACACACATATATATATATATCTAAAAATTCAAACGAATGGTGTTTTTTGCTTCTGGGGGACCCAAAACGAAAAGTTATTATGGTCTCGGGCTTAGGTCTTACTATGAGACCTACGGTAATAGCTTCTTCCCTATAGGGGAAATTCGCTAAAAGAAACTTTAATACAACATTCAAAGAACATGTACAAGCTTATGAATAAAAAAATACAACATAAATGAGATCAAACTACGCAGATCACCTTCTAAGAGAAAAACACCAATTTACGAAGATTGAAGATAATTTAGAAATATTATGTTATGAAAATGATAAAGAAAAGCTAAATATAAAAGAAGATTTATGGATATACATAAATAACAGGAAATATCCTAATAAACTACTGAATTCAACGCACATATCAAAAGAAAATGCTATATTCAAAAAGATATACGAAATGAAAACTTAAATTGAGACTCCATATGATTCTACTCCAAACTATTTTTAGATAACACATATGTTAATTTATTGATTGATATAAAAGCAATTTTATAAATGTTTAAAATTATTTAGACTTGAAAATGGCATAATTTGTCGAAACTAGTTGTCAAATAAATAAACGGTATCAGGAAACTGACACATACTTTCTCCCTTCAAGTCATTTAAAACCAGAAAACATATATAGTGAAATAAAAAACAAGTTAACAATTAATTATCACACAAATATATACCAAATGTTATCAAAATCGGTTGGTAAATAACGGAGATATCGGTGCTAGCCATACTTCACAGATTAACGAAATTAAAATAGTTTGATGAAAACCTAACAAATTATACATGTATGTCTAATCAAGTGGATCGAGCGCCTTAATACGGCCACTACATTTTAATTTTTAGATCGTTACTCACAAACACGGCACGTTAACTCTCACCATAAACTCCAAGCAAATTGTATACTCAATCGAGTTCACCAAGGTGTCTTTGTCATGCATAAATTATTAGTTGATATAATTATTTCAGTCACAAAAGAAAATAAACCAAGACAAATAGTAATTTGAAAATGGCTTCAAATTTGTTTAGACCTTATACTGCACATGTATTGATTAAGTGTTTTCAAATAGCTAATGAAGAATTAAACTATATACAAAAAAATGTTTAAGGGTTTTACGTTATTTTTTGTAACTGAATATAACCCTCTTAATCATAACCCAAACTAAATAACCCTCTCAATATTTACTCCTAAACGAATGTTTGATGACTGCTTCAATATATTATCCAATGGTTTCAATTCCATCAATAACACATGGCTTTGCTGAAAAACTATATTTACCACATTCAGCTGATTTATTTGAAATTTCTATTCCCATGTTAATAAGAAACTTTTAAGACCGTCTACGGGCTCTTCCCTTCAGTACAACCTACACACATTTTATTTATAGCAAAACCTCACTCCAAACTCTTTCCAACGACACTTACAATATCAAAATCGGTTAAGGAGGAGTAATGGTCACAGAAACCCCTAGCGTATTAAATATATAAGTATATATTACGTTAGATATCGTTATCGTAAATTGAAATACTAGGCACGTGAGAACCCTAAAGTTTAACTAATTTCTCATATTTAAATTTACTGTTTTATTAAGGCTGTTGTTGAATCTGAATTTATACTGGCTGTCACTATGTTACTTGAAAAAATGTCTTGAAATATTATTATTCATTACAATTTGCTTCAAAAGTACAGAGGGTATTAAAGTTTTTTGGTTTTGTTGGGTTTGTTGTGGGGTAACAAGAATAAAGGAAAGCATAGTAATATAAGAATATTTGCTGTTTTTGAAAACAAATTACCATTAAGATTCTATTGTCATTGACTCTTAATCTGAAGCAAACATACCATCGCATTATCAAAAGTGTACCAGGTTTGAGTGACCCAGGATAACAAGAGCTCCTAGTTATAGTGAATCAATAACAGAGTGTACTGATGCCGCCATTTAATTTAGGAATTAGAAGGAGGTAAAATACCATTTAGTGACACAGAAAACAAACAATAGTCAATTAATTAATTATTTATTTATGAAATGTATAATACAAAATTTTAGAGTAAATAGCCAAAATTAGGGGTTAACAGAAGCACCCTCTGTTAGTAATTAATGAAAATATGAAAAGTTTAAATTCTGGGTCACCCAAAACTAGCTACAGCTCGGCCATAAGCATGGGAGGTCTATTAATTATTTTTAGTCAAAGCTTTTGTGTATGAACATTTAAATAAATAAGCATTTTAGTAATAATACTCTGTAAATTCGATTCATGATGTAGGTAACGTTGGAGCTTACTAGTGTGTCTTAATTCATTTACTGAGTATATACATTGAATAACAGTGTAAATTAATAATTATTGAAATTAAATTATTTATGGTGCTATAAAAATTAGGCGCTATCAATGAAATTAAAAATATAACGTTATATTTATTTTTATCTTCCTCAAGCTTTAAGGTACAAAGCTTTAAAGAAAAGAGTTTCCTGCTTTTCTCACAAAAGCACATTGAACTTGGCTCATCCTTGTGGGCAATCTTCAAAATGAAAGTTGTGTTTACAACTTCAGTCAAAAGCTTGTCTGAAAATAAGGATAAGAAGTATAGCCAGCCTAAAGTTTGATTATGTTTATTTGTCACACCTGAATGCATGATATACTATTAATTACGAAAAGGGCTACGTAGTTGCTTGTTTCGAGTTAATTTTTTAATTTTATTTGAGACCCATCATAGTTTCAGATAAATTTCTTTGACTTCGAATGAACAAGGTTTGGTGAAGTAAAGTAGGTATAGGCATTACGAGATTTCATTTAGGAAACAGTAATAAAAGTAACAGCTTATACATTTTAAAGCTGATTTCTCCTGTTTGTGAAATAAAAAACTTAATGCTATAAATATAATTAGCATAGATTGATATTATAATCACAAATTCGCACTCAGTGTCAAAATCTATTATAGATTTTCGTTGACATCCAGAAACAGATAAAGAAGTAACAATAATAATGGTAATACAAGTCTTTATTTGTCACCGACTAAAAATGAGAGTGCTTGAATCGATCTTAATCACTGTCTTTTTGAAGCTAGTTTTAATGAAAAATATAAATGTAACTCGAAACCTTTAAGCTATTGCCTTCTGAAGGCAGGTTTCGAGTTTTGTCCCTTCTCGACTGAGATTGCATTCCTGACACGTCCCTTGCTTGTATACGGGACTGCTCCGTGTCCTTCTGTTTCCGTCACTAGATACTACGTGGTTTGTTATGATACTGATCTGTGACCATTTAACATGGAATACTTTTCACATGTAAAAATTAGTTCGATAGCACCCGTCGGGTATATGAACACCAGATTGATGATTAGGCTAGTTTGATACAAAATAACATAAGTATAATATAGAATAATAGTATAATCAAAATAAGTAGCCGCAGATCGCAGAAAGATGAAAATACAGTGTTTTTAATGAAGTATTGATTTATAAGAAGTAGCAGCCTGATAGTAGTAGCCTATCACATACATGCAATTTTAAGTCATGATGTAAGGAAAAAAGAAAGGTATGTACAGAGTCAGCTGATGTGACATAGTTGGGCTCGCGCAACTAGCGCTTACGACCATGGTGTAAAGAAAAAAAATAAAAAGTTTTTTTCCTTACACTTTGTTTGCGAGACTACAATACAAACCAGTTAATACAACTCAACCAAAATATTTTTTATACGGACTTAGTGCTGCAGTCAATCCGCTAGTTTGTTTTTGGGTATTGGTTACATTTTAATTAAAAAATGACACTTTGGTCATATATATTCTACTGTTGTCTGTTCTTCGGATTGCTTTGTCTTTGTTTGATTTTGAATGTGTTATTTTTCGTTCTGTGGGTTATTTTCTAAGGTAATAGGTGATACGTGAAACGTTTTCTTGAAGCTTTATTTAATATCGTGTTATAGGGGTGATATAATATATAATTTAATCAATATTATATAAATACATGATATTTTATGTATTTAAGTTTTAGGTTAAATTCTGTACACACTTGAAAAGTAATAATTTCCGAAACGCGTCAATTGTATAAAAGGCTACTTGAGGAGTTTCTTTCCATCTTTAATCACAATATAAGTAGCCCTAGAAGAGATTGTTAAAATAATATATAATTAGGTATACTCTGCAACATGCAAATCGGACAACACGTACGCAAAAATCATGTTTTTATTCGAAAAAGTTACGATTTCTCCGTTATTAGTTGTCGGATCACCATACTCTTAACATCAGCGTTTATCCTATTATACTCTTATATGAGCAATGTTATCTTGCGTGCGTGCTTGCTTGCTTGTATGTTTGCACAACGATCTCAAAAACGGCTCCGAGGATTTCCTTCAAAGTCTGGAAATAAGTCATTTATGACTCAGAAACGTCTTTTATGCAGATTACTTGGCCATAGAAAATCTTATAACGTAATAAATCGAATTTTAAAGTTGTAAAATTTTAACATTGGCCTTAAAAGTTGCCATGATAGCAACGAAAATAAACAAGGAAAGTGTAAACAAATGAAGTAATCATAACAGCTGCTTGCAATCTACAGCCATCAAGGAAAAATACAGTGAGTGGGATAAAAAGTTCATGGAGCAATAAAAAAGGTTTCTATTTATCAATTTTATGACATTGATATATTTTATAGTAACTGGATGATGGCAAACATGAAATAACAACGAGCAAGGCTCGGTCTACCAGGTACTTAGATTAAATTTCGCAACTTTTTATACTCTGTTAAATTGTTATAAAATTTAAGTTTTGAAAGATATTTAGCGTAAAAAAACGGTCGCCATTTAAAAATGATTCAAAGTAGTGTTTTATTATTCTTACCGAAGTAGGTCTTATTAGTGGTCGTTCATGTACCAAGTTTGAAGTTTTTAAATAAAGAGTTTATGCTTCGAATCTCACGATGTCCACTGTGCGGGCTGCGTTTCCGCTGTAGGGACGTCCAGAACCAGCTCCAATGATTACTAAAAGAATGCAGCACCCAATAATCCAAAAAGAAGGATATAGACTCCTAAGTATAGCCGGTGTTACCTAGGTTAAACTAGTCGGAGGCTAGTTTAAATATAAAGACATCTCTTTCATAAATACACAGTACAACGAGTAATACATGAACACGCTGTCACAACAATAGGGGCTATATTGATGTCGAATCAGGGCAAAGGGCGCCCGCCATATATAATGACCAGACAATACACAGCGTCACCACGGAGACAGTCGGAGTATGTCACAGACATGGTGTGGATATTTTATGTATCTTGCTGATTGAATTTGTTGGTATAAGTTAAAACCATAATCAAAATAATATCTATAAAATAATAATTTGTAATATTTATAACTATCTGATCTTTTGATCATATTTGCTATGAATACATAATCTTGTAACAATTAAAGAGACATAGGGTGGTGGAATTACTAAAATAATAAGTTTTAGCCTCAAAGATTTGAAAATTCCTAAACCTTAAACTAAATTGACGTTTTTGAGAAATTGTGATTGTATTTCACAATCACGAAAAAAGTCCAACTAACGACCGAGATATACGTCCGAGATGGGAGCGGCCTGGTGTAGTGGTAGAACGCGGGACTTCGGCTCCCAGGGTCCCGCGTTCGACTCTTGCCAATCACCAATGACAATTTGCTACGTGATGATGCCGTAACCTTGAGGGTGCACATTAAGCTAAAGTCAGCTGCAGTGCATGTCCATGGAAACTTCTAAGCGCAAGAACCAACACGTACCCCTCGTCCAGAAAGCACGTACCTCTCGTTTAGAAAAAAAACTACCGTGATTGTGTTGATCTGTGCTTGTGTAGGCATTGCACTTGTTGAAAATATCGTCTACACGAACGCAGTTAACTTTGAAGAGATGATTTGGGTTGGATGCCGGGCAGAGTTATCGCTAGTATTTTTATCAGATCAAACAGTAATCAATAAATTAAAAATAAAATGAGTTGGAGTGCAATATCACAAGTTTTTTACTGTGATAGTGAACTGTGATAGTGATTGTTTGACCAAAGACAAATAAAGAATGACAAAGATTTCCTTAATTTTATTCAGATTCAGAGAAAAAACTGTAATGGTCTAACACAGTATAAATGGTGGCGAGGAGAAAAAGGTGAATATAGCAGTTTAAATGCAACTCGAATAAAACGTAAAATTGGATTATTTTGAAAGCCAACCTCTGCCATCAATCAGGGGGCCATTTATATGTAAAGCACAACTCTCCGCAGCGACTCAATTCCAGGACGATACGTGCTCTAATAAAATTAATATATTACTTTATAGTAATCGTCAGGAGTTCATGTTATCTTTCGAAAATTTATCTTTTTAATTGAATTAGTTTTGTTAACAGATTTGAATAAAGTGAATGAACATTTTGCACTTTCTTAAGAAAACAATCGTTTTAACTAAATTTTATCAAACAAAAAGCCTTTTGAACTGAAGTATTCCTAAAATTAACGCTACTTTATTTCAATCCCAAAATAAATATCAAAATTAGTCAACTTAAAAGTAAACAGTTAACGGGGTTATAAAATTTTTAGAATAATTAAATGAATAATAAGCAAACATATTAATCGTTGAAAAAATACGGAAGTGATAACGAATAAATTTTCTGTTATACTGCACCAACAATGTTATGGTAGATTCAAACAATTACCAAAAACAGTTAGAATTAATAGCTTTCATTCTACTGATATTAGAAAATAGATGACTCCATAACGAGAAGTTTTACATCGTATTACTTTTTTGACATCATCTTAGAGCTATAAGTAGTTAAGTGATAATTAGGTAGTGATTATTTCAATATTGTAATCTTATAGCCAGACGAATGAAGTTATGTATAAAATGTAAATTATTAATACAATCGCAAGCCTATAGCCAATTCCAAACATACACAAAATCTGATGATAATTAGAGGGGGTTTTAGATACCACCATATATCTCTGTGTTCGTGATTAGAGGATGAGTAAAACATAATATACTATGTCCATGTTGAGTTAAATCTCACTTATCGAGTTTTTTGCAATTACTTTAACTCATCACTATAGCATGTAAACATATGTAGAATAAGAATATATCAATAAACTAATTCTATAAACAGAAAGTAGGAAATTGACAAATAAAAAATGTCAATTTCCTGAAATTTTCTGCAAAAAAGTTTGAAAATGCAAAATAAGGAAAAAGTAAAATAGTATTTTAAAAAATATGGTGTTTTAAGACTGTGCCAAAAAGTTTGTTTTATTAAATTACACTTTTTTGATGGGTAATGAAATATAATTTATGATTTGAAATGTCATAGAACGTCATTAAACGTTTTAATGTTGTTAGAAATAAAAGTTCATCATGTTATTGTTCAATATTCTTGTTTTATGTACTGATTCAATAAAAAAATCTATTTCATAACAGGCGACTGTTAAATATTAATTTCAATGGAGCCCAAAACTGGAACCGGTGGTTTAGCAGCATGTAGTAAAAGAAGTTCCGAAAAAATCTGTTTTTTTTGTCTTAGTGTGCTTTTAAGTCCGACCGTGCCCTTTACGAACTTTGGAGCTTAACTACTTATGTAACATTATGCATGTAACAGTTTTAAATTAAACTAACTGTTAAAAAAACTAACGAAACCATACCTGAATCATAATTCAGGTTATGATATAATGGGCCTATACAGTTTATTACATCTTTAATATCACACTTATAATTTAAATTATAGGACTATGGACATAATTTCTCCAATGTCTGATGGGGAAATACCACAACAACAAGCACTAGGGAAGGGGAGAATAAAAAACACAGACACAAACCAACCATTACAGAGAGATTAAGCGTCCATGTAATAATGACGCCAGTGATAGCATTTTAAATAGTAATAATTGGTTTTACTGGGCCTACATATATTTTATTTTCCGGGTAGAAAAATAATGACTTGTCCATCACAAAAATCAACTAATACGGTAGTTAGATTGTGCTGTTTTAAAATGTTTGAAAACGAGTACGAAGTAAACGGTGTTTAATGACATTTTTAAAGTTTGATTTCTTCTTTATCAACGTAAAATGTTACTCTCAGTAGGCCAATTATTAGAAAATTTCTTTGACTGCTTTAAGTTAGTAAACTTGAAATAACCACTGTTATATACGAAATATAGATTCCGGTCGTTGCAGTAACTGATGTATGAATAACTTAAACATGAATCACACTCACACACTTTGTAGGATGTTTTCATTAAATATTTAATCTTAAAAAGTGTGAAATGTAGACTTGAAAAAAATTGTGTTATGTTTCAACATAAAATCTGTTTCAATAGGTAGTTCATTACAATTTTGTAATAAATTTTACGAGGACAAACATTTACTTAAAACAATCTATTGAATTTCGGAGTGAAAAGTCATTAGCCTACATCATAACTGGAACCGGTGGTTTAATTATATCTTCAACAATTTTAATTGCGGTGTGTAAAGAGACCGTAAACTTTTGAAAACTCTTATGAAGTTAATTTATTTACACTGCAATGGCTTATTTTTGACTACTCTTTATTTAGTATTAAATTGACTCCATCTTTCCCACAGCAGCTGCATAAGTGACAAAGGCTGATACTGTACTACGATACTAAACGTTTATTTTATATTTCCATACATACATATAAATATTACTTTTACACATACTGAACACATAAGTATTATTTTTTCCAGACATTTGTTTTCTTCAATTTGCAGATGAGTGGTTCTTCATTATTAAGTTTCACAGTTTTACCGTTAAAGCTAACATGTCAATACTAAAGGTTTAAGTTTATTAGGCTTATTTTCTAAGTTTTTACACAAAAATACTCTTATTTTTATGACACGGCCTATGGATAAAAGTTTTTCTAGTCAAATTTGCCGAGTTTATAATTGCAGTTCTCTCTGGGAACCGTCCACAACATGCTTGACCTCTAACTTTTCAAATTACTCATCATCATACATGAAATATATTGAAACTTGACCTCTTTTATGCGGATTATTAAATTATCGGTAGTAAACAGTTAAATCTTGCTATATTTTAGTCAGAAGTTAGTAAAATCAATATTTAAAAACTGTTTATTATTATAATAATTAAGTATACTCATTTTTTAAAGTTTTAAATTTATTTGTTTAGTTAAAAAAATAAAGTTAACGAAGTTTTTATGGATGACAAGCCATGATAAAACCCCGGTCGATGTTCAGTACCGTAAAAAAGATCCTAAATCAGATTCTAGCTCTGCACTCCGCTCTGTTCTACACGTATTTTTTCTCTGATCCTTACTCCAAGCAAGTATTTATGATAAGATCGTTATTACTCCCCCTTATCTGCTTTTCTCAAGTACCCGGTTGTTAAAGTACTCATCCTCAGGTCCCGATTATAAACTCGTTCTCGCACCGTCTAGGTTTACTGCACGATAACTAAACTAAAAAGCACAACTAACTATAGACACAATGACTCACATACTATCATACATAGGCTATACATAATCACATCATACAGCTGAGTTGCCATTGAATAAGTGTTGTCAACATAACTTTCAATATACAACATAGCAACAGCCACCTAAAAAATTTGCAAAGAAGAGTTGCCTAAATTTTGGCTGGCACTTTAAGTGGTAGCATTTTAAGTTGGTAGTACTACTTTTTAAGTTGGCACTGTTCTTCATTCTCTTAAGGCGATCATTCACGCTCGTGCCCGCACTCAGTGCATTGCACGTCATGGAGAGGCTACATCATTGGCCTAATGAGCAGAAGCACTTCATGCAGTAAGGTGGGTTACAGACATATGCATCTCGCAAGGTGCGACTAGAATTTTTGATGCCAGTAGTGCGATATGCATGCACACTGCATGGTCATGGCACGTGCTAGTGGCAAGGTAAGAGAGGTGGGTATTGTACTTTTGGTGCTCATTTAATTGGAAAATGACGTCGTCGTCGGATGATGAAATACTGTATTTGAGTCTCCTCCAAAGCTAACACACGAATTCAATATTTGTTTTTCGTCATCTGGAAAAGGCATTTCTAATCATTACAACTAACTATTCACACATTTTAAAGTAGATTATACACTATTTAATTACAAATTACTAATAAAAACTCAAGCTATTCAAAAAGTGACTTTCCGAAGTTTTACTTGTCAATACAGGACGCCGTTGGGTGGGAAGAAGCGCATCAGGGCTGTCTGCGTGTTACTTGGAAATTGGAAATGTGTTCTGCGCATGCGCCAACCAAGAGGCGCTGCCTCGCAGCGCCAAAACACCGACCAATCAGTTCCTAGTGGCGCTGTATACGCTGCATGTGAGCTGCACGATGCCAGTAGCACCGTGCCAGTCGCATATGTGTGTAAGAACTCACGTGGTTAACTCGACGTGGTGGTCCTCGTTGGCTTCGAGCTGCATGCTAATAGCAAGAAAAATGCTAGTCGCACCGTGAGAGATGCGTATGTGTGTACCCGCTGTCACTTTTAAATGGTACAAAGTAGAAACTTGATACTCTGCGCCAAAATAGGTCCTATTAATTAACAAATACGCACCAATTTTGAAGTTGATTTCTTCAGTGGTTCGAAAGTTATGCAAAATCATGTTTAAACACATACATACCAACAGACTGATAACCGAGCATTTTAGGACCCATCTTTACAGAAACTTTTCCCTTAGTTTTGATTTAAGTAATCATATCCCGAAGTCCTGAAGGGTTTATTGAAAACATCCTGTATATGTTAAAATTTATTTATTTTTACTTTAAAACATTGTTTGTACTGTAATTTTTTCGTCCAAGCTGCCCTAACCATAGCCGGAAATAAATTGCGCGAGTTGTAAATTTATCGGTAATTTAGGCGTGATGGAATCCTACACAAACAAATAATTAAATAAATAAGTTTATGTACGTTTAGATTGATAATATTAGCTAGTAGGATTACCAAATAAATAAATTCCAATGCTTCTACGACTCGTACTGGACTAAAGCAGTGGACGCTGGTGTGGCGTGGCATCAACTGCGAAAGAAAAATCGCGGAGCGGCTGAAAACCAGTCGCTCCAACGAAAACGGCTCCCCGCGACAGCGACGATCGCGGAGCGTCAGCCGCTGGCAAGAGTCGCTCCAACGAAAACGGGCCTTAACGTGTGTGGGCTTCAGCGTGAGCGGCACGTCGTCGAACTTCTGTTCATTAGGCCAATGATGTAGACTTTCCATGACCGTGTAATGCGCGGAGAGCTCTGGTCACTTTTACAGGTGGTCGAATCTATTGTCTCTTGACCTTTAAATATTAGATGAATAAATAAATAAACATCAAAATAAATATTAGATGGATGGATAGATGAATAAATAATTTATATATATTATATAACTAACTAATTAATAAATAAATTCCTTTTCTGAGCTCTGGAAATATGCTATCATGGTTATGGTATGTATAAAGCCGGAGATTCCTGGCATAGACTCAAGAAGATATTTAACCTCATTACGTCTACACCTCGCCTAACCCTTCAAAAATGTTATTTCCCTCCATTACCAAAAATAAAAGCTGCGTAGTAACCAGAATCTCATATTATCGCTACAAAACACTTATCACTAATACTAATAGGCCTACTTTCTTTTATACTTTATACTTTTTTATTATTAAATATTTAATCTTACTGTACGATCTAATGTATGTATCTTAGGGATACCTAGATTTCAGCACCTTAGTGACATCATCAGTCCCATTGGTTTTAGTTACAATCCTTAAAATTCGTACATTGAATCGTAAGGTAAGACAATTAAATATTAATGTTTAACGATCCAGAACCTTCTATTTTTAATTTGTACTTTTAGTTAGGTTTAGACAGTAATGATTATGGAATAATGTTTGGTGCAGTAAAGTTACCAGTAAAATACAAAATCAACGAAACGGACTAATCTGAAAGCCAAATACCCTTTCCCGCGGCAAACAAAGTTATCTGAGCCAGCCACTAACATTTCACGAGTCACTTTCATACTACAGTTATATGACGAGACTCTTTAATGTATAGTCTGATTCTCTTTTCACATTAAACACTATTCACTTAAAATAACGTCACTGAGAGATAGTTTTCTTCTTCAAATATTTTATTTTAATATTCACATAGAGGTGAAAATTGTATTATATATTAGATCTGATAATACATGTACAAAGTTTAGGCTTAGTTTTTAACTAGGGATAGGTAAAACAAACATACAAAACAAAAGATAAAAAAGAGTGATACATTTTCATGATAATTTGTAAATGAGTGATTAAAGCCTAATAAAGCAATAAGAAAGTCAAGCTTTCCATTTCATTAGTGGACAATCAGCAAAATACGACTCAAGCACTGTCACCACGTTTTAAACTAAATTACAAGTACCTGTTGGAACGGCAATATTTAATGTTTACCGGTTCTTCCAATTACCATAAAAATTGTCAGTTTCGTAATCTCTATAAATATACTTTTTATATCCCCCAACCTTCAAACGACATGCTCGAATTTATCCTATCAGATGGCTGTAGTTTGCCAACACAGCAAGGGCTAAGCGTGGTGGGGGGGGGGGGGTAGCAGGGTTTGGCTGTAACTTGTGTTTAGGTTGCATTTTGCATCAACTCTAAAATGGACTATTCCAAAATAATTACTTTAAAAACTAATCATCCAAAAAGAGAGATTTATGCAAAAGTTGGGTTTACATCAAAATTACTGTAAAGTAAGTTTTACATACTCACTTTTATGTCTATAGGTTACATGAAGTTCTTCCATCACTCACACATCCTTCCGTCACTCTTGTCCCCTATACTGAATAAGTTTCAGTGACTTGGACTTATTTATTATTTATTACCAATTACAAGAGATAATAAAACATTTACGTTGGCAAGAACTATTAAACATTATAGGTAAAACAAAGATTACTTTATTTACACTCCAAATCACCCACCAGCGCTATCACATTTTCTCTCTCCTCTAAGGATAATCACAATCTGTTCAACACCTACTTTAAAACAACCACACTTACTAAGTATTAAACAAATATGAATAGTTTTGTAACTAACACAGCTAGTGCAGTTAAGCACGAACCACCCAAAGTATCGAGTGTTGGAACTGAAGCCCTGACCAAGAGGATAATAAATGAGCCACCCAAGCCAGGGTCTTTATATTTAAGTGTGCTAGTTTTAATTGCAGTCGTATAACCAGTCATATTCGTAATCTACGTAGTGGCCTCAAGTAAACTTTGATACCAATCAAATGTAATTTAACTAGCTGATCAACTGGGTTTCACACGTGGAAAAATACAAAAAATTCCTCGGATTTGAGATTTAATTTTTCTTTTCTTCTTTTTTTTTCTGCATGACAACCTCATAAGCTTTCCTATAGTTCAACAATGAAACTTTGGAGTACCGTAGGGCGCAACCCAATGGGAATTTTACAAAACCCTTTTCTTAGTGTGCGTCTATGGTCTAAGGGGAATATGAATACCAAATTCGAGCTCTGGAGGTCTAGTTTGAGAGGGATGCTGTCCGCTAGAAAACCCCTTCTTTGGTATTTGCCGTATCTGCCATAAGCCTATAATGAAAGTTGCCAAACGGAAACTATCGTTTCTGTTTACGAAGCCTTTTTGAATAAAAAAAACTGTTAATTAGAGGGTCATACAATTGCTGTTATTATAGGATCATCATAAAACTGTTATTAGGGGGTTACAATTGCTGCTTTTAGATTATTCTAACCTAAAATCATAACACTAAAATAAAAAACTCGTACCTTTTACACCAGCTGGTATATTTAAAGCTACTTATAACGATTAATAGAAACACTACTGCAGTACTTATATTACAAAATTACTGGATATTTTATGGCCAGAGGGGCAGGGTACAGGCGATTTTTGACATTCTGATATTTTCCCTACCAGTCACTAAACCTCAAGCTTTGAAATGAGTCTTCACAAGTTATGCTATATTTTCCTTAGCTCGAAAAATATCGTGGAGACAGAGATATTTAAGTAACAGCATTCCTTAGGTAGGCTACTTATTTTGGAAACATGAAAAAGGGTTAACATGGAACTGTGGGAATGAATCAATAGCCAAAGTTTTATAAACAAAAATACCAGATTCTAAATGTTATTAATAATATACTACTTACAAATTTCCTTAACCTGAATAAGGCCAACTAAACAGAATAATGAATTAAATTCGATTTGCGACTAGGCTTTTTCTAAACTGAAAAGAGAATTAATTACAGGGATCTCTTTCATGATGAAAAAGTCACGCTGTTCTGCTAGGTTTAACGTGTTGAAAACGAGCTCAATTCAGGGTTTCATTCACTATTTATAATTTGATTCAGTGATAAAATTTAGCAATACAAAATGATCAACAAGCAGTCTAAAAACGGACAGTATGTAACGGCGTGTATGAAACAAACAGTCTAAACCCGACAGTATGTAACGGCGTGCATGCGGTAAGTGAATGCACAACATAACCGACAATCTCTTCTCATTGATTAATTAGATAATTTATATTGAAAAACCTAATCGACAACGATCAAAATCACAGAATTATATGAAGGAACAGAGGAAGGGGAGATTCTTGAAAGTTTAATATTGTTCCGTAACATAGCATTCCCTCCACCAAAGTATTTATATTAGATATGAAACTTTATTGTGGTTGCATGTTTTACGATCATATTCCAAATGAAAAATAATAATTTATACATTACTCAGCCATCTTCCACGCTTGAATATTGTCATACTTTAAATACAAGTTCACACCACGTTTATAAAGCGATAATAAATTCCTTTTTCCTAGAATCAGCTGAATCTACCTATTATCTTCACATACATTTGTTCCTCTTTGTTACATGTCCTTGATACGCTAAGCTAAGCGCAAAATTATGAAATATTTTCGAACATGTATGAAATGCTATATTATTATAAAGCAAAATTAGTTTATCAAAATATAAAAAAAATGGTATGAAATTTAAAAAAGGGACAACGCTTACTTAATCTCCCATTGTTTTCATGCTTCCGTGATAATTAAATTAGATTTTTATGATTATGTCTGGAATGGTTTTGAAAAAGAAAATTATAGCCGACATTTCTCAATATAGCGAACGACTTAAGTTTTTTATGGAGTACTCTTTAAGGAGTATTTGATGATGTTTTTGATAATAACTCAGAATACCCTTAAAACCTTTTATTTTTGTATAATCTAATAACCAATACATTTTAAATTGAAATATTTTTCCCTTGCAAATTTGAGAGGCAGAATTTATATAGATGCCGAACTTATTCCTTTGAGTAATTGTAATCCTTAACTACCCATGGGTACCGTCGGCATTATGGAAAATTCTAAAGACAATAGTTGTTTTGAAATAGACCGTGTATAATAAAACATAATCAAATAAGAATTTCATATAATTTCATATAAGTATAAGTGTTTCATAAGTAATTAAAGCTGTCCGCCACATTGAAAAATTACGGAACCTCCCCGAAAAGTATAGGGTAGGAATTAAGAGGAGTTCGTCTATAACGAACGATAAATCTTTATCTTAATCGTTGTACGATTAATATTTCAAAGATAGCGATCGGTTCGCTGTAGGTGACACACCCTATATATATATATATATATATATATATATATATATATATATATATATATATATATATATTCTATATCCTATATGAATTGGTGCCAATGTAATAATGTCGCAAAACTGTAGAGTAGCTATAATTAAAGGTGAATATTTAGTTACCTGTTTTAATATGAACGAAACTTGTAGCATACAATATCTAGATACCTGTGGATGACATTTCTTAACACGTACCGTCGCGTCGTCAAGGGAAATCTACAGTAAACGTTACTGTATACTATATCCTCTATTAGTTAACATTTGCCCGCTTATATAATAGACAATCTCACTAAGACCCAGGAGTATGTCAAATGTAATAAAACTCAAACCATAATTGTCAGAGAGCCCCTATACAAAGACATAAACATACTAACAAACTAACTTACTATCTATCTATTACTTTTTACACTTACAACAATGGTATGATATACAGTAATATATTCTTAATCGTAACTACATCGAACTCAAACTTATTTTTTACAAAAACTACTTTTATGGTAATTAAGCAGGCCTACAAACCAAACAGTTAGAACATGTAGTTTAATATCAACAATTAACTGTGAATTATTATCATAAATATCCTAACGTCCCATAAAAAATAAAAATAAGGGTGGGTGTACAGAAAGGAAATCTCTATTTTATTTAGCCGACTGTTTTTTTTTTGTAGTTAGTTTGAAATACAACTTAATAGTTATTACCAAATGAGAATTTATTTTTTGTATATTATTAAGTTTAACTTCAAACGGATTAACAAAGGAAACAGACAACTGGATAAAATTGGGATTTCCTGTCCGAACACCCGGCTGCCCGCTCCAGGACTGGCCCGTTTACTTACTACACTCCCTTATTTTTTATATTTTTGAATGGTTAGGACATTTATCACGATTATTCTCAGCGGTTAGTATTGAACTTTCCCAACAATTTAGTATGTACGTAGAAATCATTAGGCCATAAAAATAACCAATATATTCCTTTTGGCATTATATTCAATAACATAGTTTCACTTGTATTAAATTATTTATTGATTGTTAATGATTACTCTTAGTTATTACTTTGTTGACTATTAATTAGAGTCTATTAACTTAGTTGTTACGACTATGTTTAGGACTATTAGGTACTATTTTATAATTCTATATGAGGGCAGCATACAGGTTAAAATAATCTTTTACCTAATAATGTTTTATCAGTTTGTGTGAAAGGTGAAATTGGCTTTGAATATAAAATTTAGCGTATTAATGTTGCTGCAATGAAAACTCGACATCAAAAATTGCCATTCAAAAAACTGGAACCTGGAAACACTTCCGTTAATTTTGTAACTTTGTTCACTTATTTAGAAGTACCTAAGGATAAACATAGCCAGAAGTCCTGGAAAATATGTGTCGAGCTCTAGTGGCAATTGACGAAAACAGGGTACGTTTTTGGGTTTTCGTTAAAATCTCGGAGGTAAAAGCTTTAAATGTACACAAGAAAAAGCTTATTAAATTTGCTACAAAAATGGTATTGTACATTTTCTTTGTACTCCTAACGGTAACCGAGTTATAGGCCGCTAAAAGGGGGTTTCCAAATTTTCCCCTAAAAATGAGCAAAACAATTTTTTTAGTTATCGACGTATGAAAAGAAAAGAAATATAGTTTTGGTTGGCACCATTAAATTCAGCTAAAAAAACAATGTAGTATCCTGAATCATTGCGTTATGTCCATTGGTCACCGAAGACAATGAAAGCGGTAAACACTAAACACCCGTTACATTGTGCCTATGTTATCCATATGGGGAGTAAAAAAATTCTACATCCCGCTTATTTCGCAACATGTCTTGATTTGTGGCTTGTTATAGTTGAGATGTATCGTATTATAGCCTAAAATCCCCAATTTTCACATTTACGGGTCAGTAAACCTGCATACGGATAATATTAAGAGTGGAGTAATCAAGTTTGCTGACACGTAAAAATTGGGGATTTTTGGATATGATACGATATATCTCAACTATATCAAGCCAAAAATTAAGTTTTACCAAGACATGTACAAAGAACATGTACAGTGCCATTTTCGTAGCTAATTGATAAGCTTTATCTTGCTCATTTAAAGATTTTACCTCCGACCAACGGTTCTCAAGATTTTTACGAAAAACCAAAAAAATAACCCCGTTTCCGTCAATCACCACTAAACTAGCCACATATTTTCCAGGACTTTTGGTATTTTCATCCTTAGGTACTTCTAAATAAGAATACAAAGTTTCAAAATTAACGGAATTTTTTCTAGGTCAAACCCTGTTTTAACTGGACTGAAAGGGTTCACACGTTTATGTATTCAACCCGGTTTGAAATGAATAGAAAATTCACTGTTGCAGTTCGTGATCTATTCATACTGAATACAGTTCACTTACATTACTTTGCAATACTAACTGAATACAATTAAATTGTAGTTTCCACATGTTTTGAGTTATTTAAATAAAAAAGGTTTTGGAGTTTTATAAAACAGTTCGTTGAATGAGGAAGGAGATAAATTTTAGTTAACACTCTGCAATAATGTATCTATTATATTAAACGTTAGAGATACTGTTGTCAGTATCTATATTATATATATGTATATCTCATAAATTAAAACGACTGGGATATTTGGTATTTGTGGGCCCCAGAACGAAAAGTTATCATGGACTCGGGATTAGGTCTTACCATGAGACCTGAAGTAATAGCTTCTTTCCTGTCGGGTAAAATCGTTAAATTCTTCATTACCTTAAAGTTAAATTTATAAGGTATAAGGAAAGACAATTTTATTAAAAATCACAAATCAATCCTAGAAACGACTTTACAAATTACTTTATTTTTGCTACAAAAATAATGTTCGATAGAAAATGCTTAGCAAATTGAAATATATAATTAAAAAACCCTCATTTGATGCATACACATATACAACGTACTACATTAACATTTTTGGTACGATATAATACCTTAAAACTATTACCAACATTTCTCTCCTACTCCATAATTATGCGTATTACTGTTTCAAACATTGGGATTTCAGTGAAGCATAATAGTCAAAATGTTTGAAAAGTGGGAAATTAAACAATTTCTGTCTAAGGTTTAATGAAAAACAATTGAAGAAAGTTGCTTGATTTATATAATTATTTAGTAATATCGATTGTTGAAACTGAAACCACAAACCACTATCCCAGATTTACATCTGATCACAACACTAACAACGTTTCGTACATGATGTAGATGTATGGGACGATGTGGACACATCACATCTTTATGTTTACGTACTAAATAATGAATAGGATAATGAATAATGATCATATTCTCCGTTTATTTAAAGTTTATTATACTTACGTAATTTTACACTTATTTGACTGGTGTAAACCTTTTTCCGAAAGATAATTTTTTATAGTAATTTAAGTGAGTGTTCATTGAGTTTCTCAAAATGAGTACGTTTTAAATATTTTTTATGCGTTAGTATTGAAATAGTTCCTGAATAAATAAAAAATACCCCGTTGCAGCAGACCTGCATACTCGGCAAATTTCACATGCATGATTAATCATGTAGACAGAGCCTTAAATAAAGTAAATTCAACTTAAATCCTATTATGAGCATTCAACAATTTTCTCCAAAAGAATAAGATGGTAATTGATTATGCAGGTTTGATGCCATGAAATTGTCAACTTTAGATATTTTTAGCAATAATCTAGAATATACCATCTAGATGAGGCCAAATACCAAGTTTCATACATTTATGTTGAAAAATAACCAAGATATGGAATTTTACTTATTTACCATAAGGTTAACATTGGGACAACGTACTGTGTTTACCACTAGCGGTATCTCGGTAACCAATAGCCTTAGAGCGGCAATTCCAAATACTAAATTATTTCCTTTTTCAAGCTGAATTGAATGGTCCAAACAAGAATTTTACAACGTAAATTTTCCAATGAAAAAAATTGCAAAACCCCATTTTTGAAGTGGTTACCTCCGCTTACCCCCCTTCCAGTGGTCCGATCGAATACACACACAGACACACACACACACACACACACACACACACACACACACACACACGCGCGCGCACGCACGCACGCACGCACACACGCACGCACGCACGAACGAATAAATGGTATTTTGGCACCTACGGACCTCAAAACGAAAAGCTATGATGGTCTTGGGCTTTGGTCTTACCATGATCGAGACCTACGGTAACATCTTCCCTATGGGGCAAACTCGTTAGTAGGTAAATGAAAAATATTTTGAATTGCTAAATTTACATTAAAATATTATTTTGCTTAAACAATTTGTTTATATAAGTTTTTTTCTGTAATATAGAATCTACTAATCACTAGGTCCATGTAGTTGACTGTTAGGTACATAAAGTGATCTACACACTGCAGAAGCGCACATTAATCACTTGGTCCGGAGAGTGGTAAATGTGTTCCATCCGCGTCACACAACTGTGGCGAGTCGTTGACCACCATATTCAAAACGAAACCAAATACAAATACAAATACCAAAACCATGTTCTTGGACTTTTTGTTGAAATGTTTGATTGTCGAATTCAAACAGTATACCTATTCATGTACAAGTAAAAAAAGCAAATAAAAGAGAAGCTGGAAAAAGTGTTGAAGTATTTTTATAGTATAAAAATAACACGTTAAATAGATTTAAATAAGCAAAACTTTGCTAAAGGATTAACCATTAAAATAATTATTGTTACCCTTGATACAATGACAGCTGTGATAATGATCGTTTTATGACAGCCACTCGGTTCTGTAATCGGCAAAATTCTCGTAATGAGTCCTCGGGGCGCAGTTACATCTCGGGAACACGACTGATGGTGTACAGACCATCTCGTGTCTTCTTGCGATCTTAAGTACTGCGAAGTAAAGGAAATTGGTAAAAATATATTCTCTTATTTAGTGAACAACATCTGTAACACAAAAGCAATATCAATTTAGGAAAGCTGTACTGTGTGTCCAGATAGCAAAGTCCAACGTGCTTTACTAACGTAACATCCTCCCAGCCTGTACTGATAAATAAATACATCGTACAAAAAATTATTGTATGACGGTAAAAGTACGGTTGTAACAAATACAAGTTGATTATATTGTATTTATCTATATAATTTCAAAACTTTAACTGTCACAAAGTAATTGTTGCTCCAGCCTGTTGTAGTTTATTGTCTTCAATCAGCTGATAGGGCCTGTAATCTGTTGTGAGCTCCAACATATTTACATGTGTGAGTAAAAATTTTAATTTTTGAGTTGTTGGGTTTACTTTTTCCTTGCCAGGGGGTAAAATTATCACTTTACTCCTGCTTGGAGACACAGTGTTATTTTACTCACTCATCTGAAGAAATATAGCAGGTGGGGTGAAATACATAAGTAAGTCTGAACAACTAATAAGAAAATAAATTACATTAAGTACAAAGAATGATATTTGCTTTTAAGAACAAGCGCTATGAAATATCTTTTACAACTTAAGTATAAAGTTCAATAAATCGTACCGTACTTTCCTTAGGATTACAACAATATAAGAGGAATCTAAGGAGCGCTTAATGTGGTTTTCATTGGATGCATAAAACCATTAATATTACCAAAAGCTGGCTTTGAGTAAGAAGAAAGGTTTCCCTTGCAATTATTGTAGTGAAATGGAGATGATTGGATTAGATTTTAGAACATTCAAAGCAACCAAAGAGAGGGAGCCTCAAAAGTTGACCACGAAATAATGAAAAAAAGAGTGATTTATGGAGAAACGTTTGCTACATAATTGAAAGGAAGTCAATCATGCAAAGACTTAAAAAAATGTATAAGACACCAATAACCTTAAACAAAATCTGAACACTAATTAATTGGGTTTCCGAGCACGTTTTAACACACGATCAGCGAAGGTAAATAAGACCTTTAAGGTACTGCCCTCAAAAGGCACAATTTTGTCCCTCCTCGACTGAGATTGCATTCCTGACACGTCCCTCACTTGTCTATGGATCTGTTCTGTGTCCTTCTGTTCACGTCACTACGTAATACGTGCTTTGTTACTTTACCGAACTTGGTCCTGTCATAAATAAATAATATTGACCTTTGAAGTATTAGTTAAATTGATAAATCATCTACAGAAAATGTATGTATAGCTGGATGAAGTATTCTGCCAAGATGGGTGGTTAAAGTCTGGCCAGTATGTCAAAACTCTAAACGGCTAACGTTTTTTTCTTTTTACAAATCATGATAACAAAATTATGCAATGTGATTTTTATTTAGCGTCCTTCAAGCAGAAATGTTTCTAACTTTTAAGTTCTTTTATATTCAAGTGTATTCTACTTCAAGCAAATATTTGCTTTTTGTTCTTTGTAAAAATGTTATAACAAAATGTCCTCGTTAAAATGTTATAATGAATCCCTCAAAAACCTCTTCTCGATGTTACGTTCTGTTGCGATAAGAACATCGTTGGAATTTGATAACATAATTCGTATATATGTCATGAGGAATATAGAATTTATCAATTTATTTTGGTACTTATCCGGAGGCCACCCTTATAAAGCGCACTGCGGCGGTTATGTTGGGTTGGGTTATCATAAATATGTTAGTAGCACTTTCCTCGTTTCATTTCGAATAGAACGATACCAGATGAGTCATACTTTTGCCTGCCAAATCCCGTTGATAGGTGATGCGTGCGCTCCGGTCAACGACTTAACCATGGCCTACTTGATGGTTATTTGGCGGGCGAAAGTATGACTCATCTGGTATAGTTTTAAGCAAACGAGGAAATTTCTACTAACATTTATGATAACCTAACCTAACAAAATCGCCGCAGCGCGCTGCGATCGGGTGAATTTACTAACAGCGGCGGTGACGCGTTCAACTCAATCCTTGCCAACATCGCTGCCTTCTGGGAAGCAGATAACGAATACCGCTCATCATAATATTGTCCAATTTGGACTGCAGCTCAATTAAAGTATGTTCTTTCCAATTATGAAGTCGCTTTTGGTTCCCAGTAAAAAAATCTTTCTAAAACAGTTGTCTCCGTATAATACCATAAAGTACCTTTATTTTCAGTGTACGACCATTGCAGCTCTTTTTCAAGTTGTATTTTAAATATTATGAAGTTGTTTTTGTACAATATAATTTTAAATCATGTATCCAAGGAGTAATCAATATTGGTTATATTTTATATCATTATTATATTATATTAAAACACCCTGTATTTTAAATTTTTCTGTAGCTTCCGAGTCACTTATTATACAAATAAAAAAAGGTTATATTACCTTGCTGCTGCCAGTGATCCTTTAATTCCAATGTTGGTTACAATTGCTTCGGCGGTATAAACCACCTTCTTCAGATCCAATACAATGATTAAGCTTCACTCATGATGAACATTTGTGTTTGACTGGTTTAAAAAACAGTTTTTTATTTCCAACAATCCTATCCCAGATAAAGGTCAAAAGTGAGCCAAAATATATTTCTGAGCAATTTCTCGTAGAAGACTAGTAAGTAAATAATGTGTAAGAATAAAAATAAGAATAAAATTTAAAATTAAATATTTATAATTTAAATTTGTTCTTATCATGATAAAGGGCTTTAGCCCGAGCAAGCCACTAGTTATTTAACGTTATTTATTCTTTCATAATAAGTAAAAAAACCTCTGTATTTTCCCGAGTCCCTAGGATCAAAACCTTTAATTTGATCTCCATCCCAACTTGCCTCGAGTTGCCAGACGCCTACGATTCATATTAAAAATGTTGATTACGTAATTAAACATATAAATTGTGTCTTAGAGTATAAATATAAATAAAAATACTGAAATATTATTCTTTGGTTGTTGATGGGCACAAAAACCAACTTGTAAAATATGAACCTACTGTCATTGCAATAGGGGCTATATTGATGTTGAATCGGAGCAAAAGGCGCCGTATATAATGACCAGACAATACATAGTGACACCACGGTGACAGTCGCAATATGTCACAGACATGTTTGAATATTTTATGTTTATTGATTATACATAATTTAAAATTAATAAATTGATATAACTAGTCTAAGTAACACTTTTTCCCAAAACTCGTGGATGAATTAGAATGTGTTTACTTTGATCTAGTTATATTTTAATTAGTCTAAGGTCAGGTGATGGACAACCTTTATGAACAACCTCATATAAATGGGTGAATGTTATTTAGCCTAACAATACAAAACATTTTCATCTGTAAAGTGACTTTATCGTTTACTTTGTACAGTACCAAGATATGATAATAATTTTTTAACAGTATTAAAAGTATCCTGCCTTGAGAAATACCTTGAACATTTTTACTTCGCAATAGATAAATTACCCAGGGCTTTTCTTGGGTATAGTCATCACTCATAATAATAGTGAGGTAGGTTAGTATGAAAATATTAGGTTTCTGGCTACCACTATGAAACTTTGCATGATCAATAATCATGCATTTTGGAACTAAATTCAGCCCAGACCCCAAAAATTAGACATATAATTTTCAAAATGGCGGCTAAAAATTGTTGTAAAATTTAACTATTTAGACCATGGGCCGCCAATATGAAACCCTCCCCCCCGTGGGAATTTTCGACACATGTATTTTTTTGTTGCTACTGACATGTACTTTAAGGTTTTGCTTGTTTGCGACGTTTAAATTACAGCATAACCCAGAAAAACAAAAAATATCATTGATAAATCGTTGAAAAAAATAACATGAGATCTTATTGAAAAAAGTCAGTCACCTGACTGCATTTTTTACATGCAATTTTGAGATATTGACTCGGGACCAACGCCTATCATTGTTGGATGGCTAATCCTTTATTTTGGCAGGATAAAAATTTTCGGCCGCCATCTTGGATCCGCCATATTGGATATCATTTTATTTTTTTAAATGTAAAGATGGTGTTATGGCACATCATTATGAACTAGATTTTTACGCTGATTACAATGCTGAAATCCGTTTTTGAAAATATGCATTCGTTAAAAAGATATGCACTAATAAAAATTTATCCCTATACATTTCTTATGGACGTTTCGTATTTTTAATATTTTTTTTGGATTATTTTTCTTCTATCTCTCATTATAATAAAGATATGTAGTTTGTTTTAGTCTTAAAATACTCAGTGAAATACCGGCTTTAATTTGCAATATTAATCATCAACATCGGTTAAGTGACAGATGAGCTCAATAAGGAGCTATAAGGCTCAATTAAACTTAAAAATCAATTTTTCGGGAACTTTTTTTCAATCAAGTATTTATATCACTGGTTCTAAAAATGGTATTTAGTTCATTTTGGTCTTAAAATAAGCAGTGATATGTCGGCTTTTATTATAAATATTGATACGTAAAATCGGTTAAGCTGTAAACAAATTTTAAGGCTCGTTACGATATAAAGTTTAATTAGTTTTGAATTTTACTCTTAATTTGGATTTTAACTCAACCCGAACGTGTTTGAATTAAATTATCACAGTCTCAAAACGTAATCTGATATTTTATTGAGTCTTTTAAAAACATTCAGAACTTCAGACCTTTCCTGGAACTGCAGATATCAGAGTAGTAGTGAATGATGCGTTCTAGCCCACTTCCTATGAGGGTATGAGGCTATGAGGGTATGAGGCGTACGAGACGTATGAGTGCAAAGTCCAAGGTCATCGCTACGTCATTATTTCTCGCGCGCGCCACGAGTGCAAAGTCCAAGGTCATCGCTACGTCATTATTTCTCGCGCGCGCCACGAGCGCAAAGTCCAAGGTCATCGCCACGTCATTATATCTCGCGCGCGCCACCACCGTTGCGCCGTTCGCTCGGCTCGAGCGCGCCGGTTCCTACTAGATTCTGCCGCCCTGATACTTCGGGAGAATAAAAAACTGAATAATTCGATATTCGATTGTCGATTTCGATTTATCGAATCGTTTCGTTAATCGATTTTAATGTTTCTACGGTATTCTGCCCTCCAGATACATAAAAATCGATTTTGAATTATTTTCTCTTAAAAATTTGTAATTTTAAACGGTTTTCAATGGAAAATTTTGATCACGTTGAAAGCTGACTTTGCCCCTAAGAGCACGCGCAACTTTACACGTGAGCCACGTGATTTTCCGGGTATATATACCGGTCCGATTTTGAGTTTGACCAGTTGTGTTTTGAAGATCGTCTCGACAGTTCCCGAGGTAAGTGCCGACTTTGGTTTATTAAGACTTTAACATTTTTACGACTTGTAAATTTTTCAATAAATACTGTTTGGACTTAGAAAATTTTCAGCCAGTTTCGGACTTGTAAATTTTTCAATAAATGCTGTTTGGACTTAGAAAATTTTCGCTCAGTTTAGAACTTGTAAATTTTTCAATAAATACTGTTTGGACTTAGAATATTTTTAGCAAGTTTCACTTTACGACTTGTAAATTTTTCAATAAATGCAGTTTGGACTTAGAAAATTTTCACTCAGTTTCGGACTTGTAAATTTTTCAATAAATGCTGTTTGGACTTAGAAAATTTTCGCTCAGTTTAGAACTTTGTAAATTTTTCAATAAATACTGTTTGGACTTAGAATATTTTTGCTCAGTTTAAGACTTGTAAATTTTCAATAAATATATCTTGAGACTTTGAAAATTGTTGGGAGTCAACGTTTTTAGACTTGTAAAATTTTTCGAAAAAATACTTTTCGGACTTTGAAAATTTTCAGCAGTCAACATTTTTGGACTTGTAAAATTTTTCAAAAAATACTTTTCGGGGACTTTGAAAATTTTCGATAGTCAACTTTTTTGGACTTGTAAAATTTTTCGATAAATATTTTTTCGTGACTTTGAAAATTTTCGTTAGTCAACTTTTTCGGACTTGTAAAATTTTTCGAAAAATATTTTTTCGGGACTTTGAAAATTTTTGTTAGTCAACTTTTTCGGACTTGTAAAATTTTTCGAAAAATATTTTTTCGGGACTTTGAAAATTTTTTTAGTCAACTTTTTCGGACTTGTAAAATTTTTCGAAAAATACTTTTTCGGGACTTTGAAAATTTTCGTTAGTCAACTTTTTCGGACTTGTAAAATTTTTCGATAAATATTTTTTTGGACTTGTAAAATTTTTCGATAAATATTTTTTCGGGACTTAGAAAATTTTCGATAGTCAACATTTTTGGACTTGTAAAATTTTTCGATAAATATTTTTTTGGCACTTTGAAAATTTTCGTTAGTCAACTTTTTCGGACTTGTAAAATTTTTCGAAAAATATTTTTTCAGGACTTTGAAAATTTTCGTTAGTCAACTTTTTCGGACTTGTAAAATTTTTCGAAAAATATTTTTTCGGGACTTAGAAAATTTTCGATAGTCAACTTTTTTGGACTTGCAAAATTTTTCGAAAAATATTTTTTCGGGACTTTGAAAATTTTCGTTAGTCAACTTTTTTGGACTTGTAAAATTTTTCGAAAAATACTTTTTTTTGGACTTGTAAAATTTTTCGATAAATATTTTTCGGGACTTAGAAAATTTTCGATAGTCAACATTTTTGGACTTGTAAAATTTTTCGATAAATATTTTTTTGGCACTTTGAAAATTTTCGTTAGTCAACTTTTTCGGACTTGTAAAATTTTTCGAAAAATATTTTTTCAGGACTTTGAAAATTTTTGTTAGTCAACTTTTTCGGACTTGTAAAATTTTTCGAAAAATATTTTTTCGGGACTTAGAAAATTTTCGATAGTCAACTTTTTTGGACTTGTAAAATTTTTCGAAAAATACTTTTTTTGGACTTGTAAAATTTTTCGATAAATATTTTTCGGGACTTAGAAAATTTTCGATAGTCAACATTTTTGGACTTGTAAAATTTTTCGAAAAATACTTTTTTGGACTTGTAAAATTTTTCGATAAATATTTTTTTGGGACTTAGAAAATTTTCGATAGTCAACTTTTTATATCTCGCGTGGTTATAACAAATACCTTCGGGCATGTTTAGGTATTCCTTCAACTCCAAAGTGGCGGCGCCTCGCCGAACGAATCGAAATATATGACATAATTATCTTTCTTCGTATAACAAGTCCAATGAGTACCGCCCGACTCGGAATCGTCTAAATTTATAATAGCGCATTCGTTTTTGCGCGGGTTCTCGAGTAAACGCTCTCTCATGAAAACACCTCGAAAATCGTCAATTTTCAACTTATCCGCCCACAAATCGGACATTGTCAGCGGAACTAGTTTTTTTTAACCTCTCTCGCACCGTCGAGACACTTATTCAATTTACCGTATACACGTCTAGCCAGACCGGCGCCGCTCGCGTCTTTCTCCATCAATTCGTCCAACTCATCGTCTATCAACTTTTTAAGCCAAGGTACGAACTGATTTTTCAAGACGGGCGCGACTTTGGTTTTTATCAGCGGCGACACGAATTTCTTGACATAAGGGATATTTTGTTCGGCTATCTCGAGTACCTCCTTTAACAAGCCTCCGTCGATCATCTCTTTCAACTGCGAATAATCGAAAATCAATCGCAGCCTCCTGTTGTTTTTTAACGCCTTTTCGATCTGTTTGTTTTGATCGCCGTCGAGCGTGACTTCGATATTACCGTTTTTCAATTGATCCTTAGTCAACGTTAACACGGCGCGTTTAAGCTTCTTATGAGCTAACCACAGCTTATTCAGTTGACCCTTGGTCAAATTTATCTTCCTCTTATGACTCGCCATATCTATATATATATATACGAGAGGCATTATCGAATTTATAAAAAAAAAGTTCGAACTCGTCGAAAGTTCGTAACGTTTTCCTTCGAAGGAAATTTTAAATTCGCTAATGTAAGAGATGAATTCGTACTGTCGCACGTGTAAAACGCAAACGGCTTCGGAGAACGTGAAGACTGTGAAAACGAAAAATAAAAGATGGTCAGCGAGTTCCGATTGCGCGGTCTGCGGGCATATTCAACCCAATTTCCCGTCATTTCTCGATTTTCAAACTTAATAAATAAATACAATTAATTTGAACAGTTTGATGTTTTTAATTTACAAATGCATGTTAATGATCGTTACAAGAAAAATCTGGCCTATATAGTTGGGAAACGATTTGTGTCCCAACCAAATTGAGCGGTACTATTAATATTTTTAAAGTATCGGTACCATCGCGGTACTAATGCGTCGTCGTAATAAAAGAACCATAATAAAATCAAAAGTACCGATACAGTACCATTTCTTATTTATTTCGAAATTATCGTGGCAATATTAAATCGGATTTTCTCATCGTCCGATATTATTAATTAGAGTCTCGTAGCTCGACATCGTATTTTTTAAACAAGTCGAAATACCTAAAGCGCTTATATAGAACGACATGACTGACGCGATTGACGTTTATCATACCGAGCTTACTTTTAAAAACCGTAATATCACGATAGTGCGCGGTGTCGATAAAATATGTCGGTTTAAAGCGAACGATATCACCCATATACTGGGATACAAGAACCCCAAAAAGGCGATTTACGATCATGTGAACGAAAAATATAAAACTACATATCGCGATTTAAAAGTCGATAATCCGAATTTACATCTAAAACGAACGCATCCCGATACGGTTTTCATAGACGAACCGGCGATCGGGGTTCTGTTGAATAAATGCGCGAAGGAAAGTGATGAGTTTCGGGAGTGGTTTTTCAAAGAACTCGAAAATATACATTCGGACCGAAATATCGAGAATGACGAATCGAGCGAGTCGGAATCGGATTATGAATGGTTAGAAAGCGAGGATACCTCGGACGATCGTTTGAAAACGGAAAACGGATTATTCCGCGAGATGATAGATAGAACGCAAATACAACAAATTTTCGCTGTATCGAAGAGTGCGGATAATAACAAGGAATATAAATTCATAGACACGCAAAAACGCTCTTTTAAAAAAGCCGTCGAGGATTCCCGCGGATACGATTTATGTTTCGAAACGGAATACATAATTATCGACGACGAGAATATGATAAAAAAGGTTTTGAGAAAAATAAATAAAGAGGGTATGGAATACGAATATAACGGAAAGAGCAAATGTATAACGATTCGCGATGACGATTTCGACCTGATCGACCTGGTTAAAAGAACGATGTCGGAAGTGATGTTGTGGTGAAATAAATACGTTTCCGATCGCGCGAACTATATGATTTTATTTTTTTATTTTTTCGATCGTAATAAAACATTGACGTTCGATCGGTCGTTTTTCTATAGTAGGTACGAAATGAATAACGATATTACGCGTGATGTGATTTCCGATGAAAGTTCTTCAACGTCTCGTTCCTCCGTCGACGAAAGTTCTTCAACGTCTCGTTCCTCCGTCGACGAAAGTTCTTCATCGTCTCGTTCCTCCGATGCGACCGACACTGACGAGTACGACATGGAGTACGAGATGGAGGACGATATCGCGAGTAAATTCATTTTTAAAAATCAAAAGGTCACAGTGATTTTCGACGATGACGATAACTCGTGGTTTAAGGGTAAAGATGTGGCCGAAATATTGGGATATTCCAATCTGAAGAAGGTCTTACAGACGCACGTTAACGATCGTTATAAGAGAAATCTGGCCGATTTAGGTGGGCCCCGATTTGGGTCCCACCCCTTATCACATAATAAAGGCTTAGAAGTATACATATCCGAGCCCGGATTATACGAATTGATATTTTCATCGAGGTTACCGTCAGCGAACGACTTTAAACGTTGGGTCTTCGAAGACGTTTTGCCTTCCATTCGTAAATACGGTGAGTACAAACTCAAAAATAAAATCGTAACGCTCATGGAATCGATCGATCGTATGGAAAATGAAAATCGCCGTTTAAACAATACGATACAAAACATGAAACCTAAAGTAGCTTGTATGCTGCGAAACCCGAACCTAAGACACGTCTTCGCCGTCTTTAAACGATATTCTTATATAGGACGTATTTATACATACTACTGCGTGAGAACCGAAGATCGGTATTTTTCTAAGGTTTTTAAAAAGAAAATCGACGAAGGTTATTCACTCTCGTTTTACGAAGAGGAAGTGCCGAACAGTATAAACGTTTTGAACTGCGTAAAAGATATCATGAGATGCCGCTATATAGCCTATAAGTCGCGCAATAATGTTGTAATCACACCGTATAATTTCATAGAATTAGTAGAAGAATTCTTCAAAGATTTGAGAAAATAAATAGTAAACATTTTCCCATCCTAATAAATTCTTATTTCTCGTAATTTATTTTATTTCTTTTCTTAACCGGTGCGTTATTTTTTTCCTCATAGAGAGTGATGGATATCGTCCCGTATTACGAAGAGAAGATCGAAGATAACCTTCTACCCCGACCGTTACGTTGTCTGATAGTAGGCTCCTCGGGCTGCGGAAAAACGAACTTGTTGCTGAATTTTATTTATAATCCGCGCGGTCTCGTGTTTAGAAATTTATACGTGTTCAGTAAGTCTATAGAGCAGCCGGCTTATGTAGAATTACGCGAAAAGTACATCGATGCTGAAAACAAGTTGAATAAGAAGATAGCATACTTTTTTAACAATTGCGAAGATTTACCCCCGCTGGACGAGTGCGAGAAAAACTCCCTCGTGGTGTTCGACGACTGTCTGATGGAAAAACAAGAAGCGATAAAAGACTACTTCATCAGAGGTAGACATAAAAAACTGTCCTGCGTCTACCTCAGTCAGAGCTACGGTAAAGTCGACATGCAAGTGATACGGAACAACGTCAACCTGCTATGCGTCTTCAAACAAAACAAACACTACACGAAACGTATTTATGACGATTTCGTAGGATCGGACATGACGATTGATGAATTCGAAAAGATGTGTCAAAAGTGTTGGAGCGAACCGTTCGGATTTTTGACGATAAACACCGCTAAGAAAGCGCACAACGGAAAATACATGTTCAAGTTGAAATACGACTTAAACGAGCGATAATCGATGTGTACGCGTCGTTTTCGATAAACGATTCGTACACGTTATTTTTTAAAAACGACGTGTACGCATCGTTTTATTTTAAAAAAAACAACGTGTACGCATCGTTTTTAATAAACGACGCGTACACGTAATATTTTATAAAAATAACGTGTACGCGTCGTTTTCGGATTTTTATTCGGATTTATTTTTTTTCTTTATTTTTGAAAAGCGAAACTCCGGACCCTAAACCTATATATATAGATAATACGATGAAGAGGAAAAGCGATGATAAGGAGATCATCAGCACGCTGATGAAAAAACAGAAGATGGCCGATAAGATGTGGCCGGACGATGCGGACGTGCGAACGGCTAGAAAGAACGAGAAGTTACAAGAAAAATGGCTCGAAGATAGTAAGAAGAATCGGATACGCGAAGCGGAGGAGAGGAGAAAGCTTTTCAGTTCACACCCGACGTCGTTAGTAAACGCTAAACCGAAAGAACGATTGATCGCGCCTCCTCCTCCTCCGCGTGAAAACAAACCGATTACCATCGCGGAGGCTAAGAGGTTGGATAAATTGGAAGATCGATTAAAGAGTGAATTCGACACGTCTAGAAGAGCGGAAGTGGAAAAGGTGCGCGAACAGGAGAAGCGACACGAACCCGTAGTTAAAGCTATAAAAGAACAGACGGAAACTTTAAAGACAGAGAAAAAACCCCGCGTCATTTTGAGAAGACCCATCCCCACTGTCGGACAGTTCAGACCTAGAACGTCGAGCACACCCGGTAGACCTGTAGGTAAAGTGGACAAAACACTCGGTAGACCGGTAGATAAAGCGGACGAAACGATAACTCCAATCGAGGACGCGGACGTATTCGACGCGTCTACAGTTTTATCACCGCCGCAAACTTCGCAGGAATTACAGAATCGTTCTATCCGCGAATTCACCGAAAACGAGGAAATTGGTGATATCGCGAAGCAATACCTCTCGAACTGTAACGATATGAGTTTCGGCGTTTATTACGATTTCGCGAATAGCAAACTCGCGATCGGATCGCAAACCATATCCATCGAAAACGACGATATCATACTGGACAGAACTATGGACAGATACGTAGGTAGCGAGGGACTGTGGTCGCTCTTGACCAGAGCGGAGATCCACGGCGTACAATCCACAGCCGCGGTCGGCACGACACCGAAGGAGAGACTCATAAGTATAGGCGCGTTCACTTCTCAGGACTTTGAAAAATATAAAGATATTTTAATCAAAACACACGCTCTACATCATAACAACGATCCCGCCTCACCCAGACCCAAGGCGAGCGGTGGTTGGAAATGGAAGAATTTAATAAGTGACATATGGAAAGAACTCAAACAAAAGCCGTCTTCGTCCGGCAGCGGTCTACTCGTTGATACGAACAACCCCGTGGAATATAAATATATAGACGATTACGACGAGTTGTCGGAGAGAATAAAGTTTATACAAGCCGAGGAGGAAGCGGGAAATAATAATTTTAATAACGAAAAAATCGGGATCGTCAAGTTTATAAATAACGAGATCGAAAAACTGATCGCTCGGCCGGAAGGTGTTAAACGGATAAGTCGGTGTTTGTCCGCGTTGAAGGAAAAGGAAGGAGGTAAATTGACTAACACCGCGGATGTTAAGTTTCGCGTAGATAAATTGGGTTTGGCGTCGGATAGGAAGAAACGTATGCGCATGTTCGGTAGGAGATGAATATTATATTCATCCGGAAATTTTAAAAGTATATTTTTCATTAAGTTCGAATCGCGTTTTTTATTTTTTTTATTCGAAACCGAAAACTTAAAATCTATATATAGATATGGAGAAGTATTACGAGGAAGCGTCCGACAAGATAGAACGGTACGAATTCCATACCGTCGAACCGGTGTCCGATCTGAATTTCAATTCGCCCAATCAGATGATCACGTTCAGATTAGACGGCGGAGACGTTTTTTACGATAAGGAAATATATTATCACATACGAGGCGAAGTGTTGAAAAAAGCGAATGGCGCGAAGTACGAGGCGACGGACCCGATCAAGTTGGTCGATAATTTCCCGGCGTTTTTATTTAAGAGAATCGAATTGAAAAAACACGGTCAGTTGATAGACTTCGTCGACGAAGTCGGTATCACGAGTACGATCAAAGCTCTGACGACATACGGCAAATCGAGCGAGAGCACTTTTCACACGAGCGGATTCAAATCTAAATTCGATAAAGGAGTCGGCAAGTTCGAAGCTTACGGCCCCTTGTCGCATCTCGGTTTAGGGTTTTTCGACGCGCTGAAATATCCGATGTACAGAGGAGGATTCCAAATAATTTTTACACACAACGAAGATAACGACGCGATATACCGTTGGAAGGAGGGTAGCGGCGCTAACGAGAAAACCGCGGACGAGGGAAAGATACAAATCACGAGGTTCGATTTAAAAGTGCCCCTGGTCGAGTATGACGCTGTGAAAAAAGTGCCGCTCATAGAGGGACTGAGACGATTGAGTACGAAGGGCGATTTGACATACAACTATTACCAGTGGCAGTGTATCGAGAAGTTCGGTGTGTCGGGGTCTTCGTTCAGTTTCGACTTATCCGGCTTATTCGGGAATATATCCGATCCGCTGTTCGTAATCATAGCTCTACAGACCAACCTCAAAAACAATCAAGAGAAGGATCCGAGCCGATTCAACGCTATAAACATAAAAAACTATCGCGTCAAAATCAATGGACTAGGGTATCCGAATGAGCCGCAGAATTTGTCTATAAACGATAAGGCGTACGGTATTTTATACACGAGTTATTGCTCGATCAGACGGGTGTTATTCGGAGACGAAGACGTTTATTTAAGCGATATCGATTTTATAGACAAGTATCCGTTGATGGTCGTCGACACGCATCACCATCCGTTCTCCAGCGATAATAGGCAAAAAGATATTAAAATAGAATTGGAATTTACGAACCCCGTCGCCAGTCCGGTCTTGGATCAGGGGACGACCGCTTATGCCGTAGTCGTTTCGGAGAAAGGTTTCACTTACGATTTGGAGAGGAATAGAATTACAATGTTTTGAGATATTTTTTAATGTGGAGACGATGATAAACCGTCTACAGCATAGACGGTTGAAAATTGTTTTCGTTTTTTTTTTTATGAATATAATTATATGTTAACTTTTTTACACGCGAGAATGATTTTTTTTTCCAAAGTGTGTAGTTTAAAGGGAGGAACGAAACGTTCCCTTTATAAAAAAAAGAAAGAAAAAAAAGGATTTTTAAATAATAAGTCGGTTATGTATTTATTATCTTTTTTTTAATCCGTGTACAAGTCGAGTGTGACATTTAGTTTAATTATTCCGTAGACGAATTAGCATCAAGTTCTAAAGCGGACTCTCACGGTATCTTGTAGTGCCCCCAAGGGAGAGTGGTGATGCGGTCTTCTAAAATAAACCTTTTTTCGTCACTCGCCGATAATGCTTTCTTGTGCTGTTCTACACTATACAATTCATGCTTCTTACTTCTTATCATATTCATACATTCATACATGTCTCTCCGTTCGAGCAAGCATTCCTTGTAGTCTTTAAAAGTAATTTTAGTTTCCACAACCGATTTCTTAATTCCTTTCGCTTTTTTAAATGCTGTCCCCTCAAAATCATCATACGAACTTAACCGATTGGAGTACATCTTCGCTCTGAGTCCTACATATTCCGATAATCGAGCACCCCGCATTTCATCCTTAAATGTGCCGAGTATTTTTTCTCGATATATGTCATATCTTTCATCATGTTTCCTCATATCCGAGTAGAAATCCGGAGTTTCTATTAGGTATTCCAAACTGTCCGTGTCCGTATACTGCAATTTCGCTTTTTCTCCGTATTCTTTTTTAATATGATTATAATGAAAGTCGTACATCTGCGTTTTAGCGATGTCCGATATAGACATTCCTATATATATGGGTTTGTTAAATAATAAACTAGTTTTTCTCATGTGAACGGCGGAAAGATCTTCACAAAATATAGTTCTATGCTTAAAAATCGGTTTTGCCACCCATTTCTCGATCTGTTTAGTCTGCGTAGCGAGTCGTATGTCCACTCTATTTCTGACATTTTCAATGGTTTTACCGAACACTGAATTGTTTAGAAGCTTGTAAAATTGCTTTTCGGGTTTATTACTAGCGTTTTTCCAACGGCGTACATTTTTATCGATAAAATCCGACATCCAATAACTCTGACTGAAACTTAGAATTCTATGTATTTTTTCAGTTTCAACCCTAACGAAAGATATAATTTTAACGCTTTGTAATGAACGACATATTTTTCTTTATCGTACAACGTGGTCAAGAGTTTGATCTTCTTTGAACCGGGAGGTGCCCGTCTTTCGACCGCTAGCGGTAGCTCGGAATGTAAATCGTGTAATTCTCGAGGATATTCTAAATCCACTTCGAATATATATCCTACGTCGCCATTATCGGGTATCCGCATTACATCGATTTCCTCTTCGACCCATTTAAAATTACCCGTAGGCATTTTGTGTTTAGACATCGCCCAACCGTATTGGTTCACAGCGTCCAAGTACATGAGATACGTTATAGGCTTACTCTCATCATACCCATCGACATCCGGGTTATTCGCTTTCGCGTGTCTGTTCGTCACTTGAGCTAAACCGCCTCTAATCCCCCTCGTGATCATGAGTATCATTTCGTAGTCGTACAAATAGTCTAAAACCGCTCCGCTTTCTTTTAATAATATGCTCCACGCCAGACCAGGCGTTGTAAAGTACCACGCTAAATCCAATCCGTATGATCCCAAAGAAATATTTCTAAAATATTCCATCACATCGGCTAGTAATAAAACATCGAGTCTGTTATAAAACAGCGTATATTCTTTCATATTCTTTATTTTAAACGTTTTCCAAACCAGTTCCGCGTGTTTATAATCCATCAGATTAATACCTTTTTCGTTCAACTCATTATAAAATTTTTCTATCGGTGGTAAACTAGTCTCGAGATATTTTTCATCATCGTCCATATAATCGTACGGATAAACCCCTTTTCTAAATAATAACTTCATCGGATCGGGATTTCTATATTCATGTAAAAATAAATCAAATTTCATTTGAAATTCTATACTCGATTTATATTTATCCAACCCAGCCTCGATTAGATCACCGTATTTTTTCTCTTGTAAAAATTCATAATATTTTTTTTGATGGTCGGACCAATTATTCATATCTTTATCTTTGAAAGAGTCTACAAAAAATCCTCCATTATCCGAATCGGAATCTGAACTGGAATCTGAATCGGAATCATTTTTTCTCGATCTATTATACTTTTTGATATCATCATATTTATTTTTTATCTCATCTCTCTCCTTTAACCATCTCGTATAATACTCTTTTTGTTCCTCGCACATTCCATACTTTTTTACATTTCTAAAGTAATATTCATTCAATCCCTTAGTTAAATCGTCTAACGAATAAAGTGTAAACTTATACGAGTCTAAAAATCTCGCTTTTATTCCGATCCCGAAATCGACAGTATACGAGATATATCTCTCTTCGTTATTCGGAATGATATCGATACGCGTATTTTCATCTAATCTCAACATTTTTATTATTAAATGCGTATCGTAACCGCTCAAGTTATGGATAAATATGGGAATAAACTTCGGAATTTTAAAGTTCAAATTACAAGACTGGTGCGCCGCACCTCTATACTTTCCGGTCAGATGACAATAATCGCGAACGCGGATATCCTTTTTTCCATGATCGAGACGAATAAACCGATAAGGCCGTGTGAATAAGTTAGCGATATCCCCTTCATCATCATTTTTTTCATCATCATCATTTTTTTCATCGGTTTCGAATTCATTCCCGCATATGTGACATATTTTAGCATCTGAAAAATCTTTTTCTTGTTCAGCGGTTAGAGGAAGCATGGGTTTTTCGTTGTTTTCATAATAATCTTTAATCGCTTGCAATTCTGATTTAAGCGTTTTAGCAAACTGTTTCCCAGCGTCGGTCCCGTAGTATAAAATCGGTTCTTTATACTCGCCGAAGGTATAAACCGTGTAGAGACAGAAGGATCCCGCTACATGATGTTGATATGTGTCGGTGTAAGAAACATATTTCGCATACCCCTCGGGTGTTCTTATAGTGTTAGGCGGTTGACACGTAGCTTCGTTTTCAGCGACTTTTTTGATTAATTTCATCTTCGGCGGTCTACGCCTCTCTACATTTTCTAATAAACACTCAAAATCCGCGTACATAACGAAAGGAAGTTTCATCCGACATTTGTAATCTTTAAATTTTATAACTTCCCCTTTTCCCGGTATATTTACTTTTACTGAGTCGTGTTCTTTACAGTACTCTTTGTGTCTAATCAATAAATCTTCTCTACCGAAATATTGCAGGCATCGTTTGCATATGTAGATTTTATTACGTCTTTTCGTCATCTGAATATGTACCAGTTTTTCCAGATCTTTAATATAACAATAATGCGATTTTTTTCCTTTTTTAATATATAAAAGATCGATATGCGTATCCTTTTCTTCATCTGTCACAATCAGCGGATATATATTATAGTTACTATTGTAACCGTAAACGTTTATCGATATTCCGCTTCGCTTTACGAATTTTTTTACATCGTCCAAGGCGACTGGAAACTCTATGTCTTTCATCGCATCGACAAACTCGTTTTCATATCGTTTATATTTTTTAACTCTATCAGCATGTCGATTAACGGGGTGTAAAGCGGATAAAATCGCCCACAAAAAACATTTTTCATCTTCGTTTTTTACATTTATTATAGCTTTTTTATTTTTTATTTTATCCGGAAGATCGATGTAACTCGATCCTCTAAAAGGCGAGTATCTGTTAATCGCTAAATCTAGTCCTTCGATTTCGTAAAGGCTCCATCCGGATCCTCTCGCTTCAAACTCCTCCATATTCGTACATATTGTATCTCTCATCATCCTCAATGTTTGTTTCAAATCGGTAGTACTGTATGCTCTAAAATTTTCAGTTCTAAAAAACATCTTCTCTATTTCACATTTGTCACTCGCATTACGCTTATACTTTGCGATAAAAGTCAAATTAAACTTAATATTATGTTTTGAGAGATAATCTTCTATGAACTTTATGATCGTATCGATAAATCTATTAATAAAAACTTTCGGATCTTTTATTCCGTGAATATTTTTAAAGTGATATGTAATTAACCTACTTTCAAAAGCCGTTTCTTTTAAAATAATCTCATTTTCAGTAACGGGTGGAAGTTTATCGCTTTTTACAGGCTTCACTAGATTAATAATCGTGCTCATCGCTAACAATGCGGCGCCGTGTAAAACGTTAAAAACGGAATTATTTTTATTAGTAGTAGGTCGTATATCGAGTCTGGATTGTTTGGCTGAAGTCGGTCCATCTTCAACATCATCGTGTCTCTCGATATCCGTTTTAGCAGTCGAAGTCCGAGCCGGAGGTCTGCTTTGATAATCTCGAGGATTGAAATTTTCGATAGGAATTAAGTCGGGTACAGGCCGCTTTAATCTATTGATCCCACTCGTACTCGGTTTAGCTAAATCATTCGCATTACATTTTTTCACGTGTCGACTAAAATGTAAACTTGTGATTTCTTTTCCACATTTATCACACGTCTTCTTCTTATTATCTCGTTCTGGATTCGACGAACATCTTTTTACATGGTAGGATATGTTGCTCTTTGATATCAGCTTGCCGCAGAAACCACATTCAATTTTGGAAGTCATTTTTTTCACCTATAACAGAAAATAAAAAGATTAGTTATCAATAAAAAATTAAATTCGAATGCATTTTTACAAATAATATTTATTTAAAAAATATTTATCGAAAAATTTTACAAGTCTAAAAAAGTCGACTACTGAAAATTTTCAGTCTCAAAAAATATTTATCGAAAAATTTTACAAGTCAAAAAAGTTGACTATCGAAAAATTTCAAAGTCCAGAAAAAATATTTTTCGAAAAATTTTACAAGTCCGAAAAAGTTGACTAACGAAAATTTTCAGTCACGAAAAAATATTTTTCGAAAAATTTTACAAGTCCGAAAAAGTTGACTATCGAAAATTTTCTAAGTCCCGAAAAAATATTTTTTGAAAAATTTTACAAGTCCAAAAATGTTGACTACTGAAAATTTTCAAAGTTCCCGAAAAGTATTTTTTGAAAAATTTTACAAGTCCAAAAATGTTGACTACTGAAAATTTTCAAAGTCCGAAAAGTATTTTTTCGAAAAATTTTACAAGTCTAAAAACGTTGACTCCCAACAATTTTCAAAGTCTCAAGATATATTTATTGAAAATTTACAAGTCTTAAACTGAGCAAAAATATTCTAAGTCCAAACAGTATTTACTGAAAAATTTACAAGTCTTAAACTTGCTAAAAATATTCTAAGTCCAAACAGTATTTATTGAAAAATTTACAAGTTCTAAACTGAGCGAAAATTTTCTAAGTCCAAACAGTATTTATTGAAAAATTTACAAGTCGTAAAGTGAAACTTGCTAAAAATATTCTATGTCCAAACAGTATTTATTGAAAAATTTACAAGTTCTAAACTGAGCGAAAATTTTCTAAGTCCAAACGGTATTTATTGAAAAATTTACAAGTCGTAAAGTGAAACTTGCTAAAAATATTCTAAGTCCAAACAGTATTTATTGAAAAATTTACAAGTTCTAAACTGAGAGAAAATTTTCTAAGTCCAAACGGTATTTATTGAAAAATTTACAAGTCGTAAAAATGTTAAAGTCTTAATAAACCAAAGTCGGCACTTACCTCAGGAACTGTCGAGACGATCTTCAAAACACAACTGGTCAAACTCAAAATCGGACCGGTATATATACCCGGAAAATCACGTGGCTCACGTGTAAAGTTGCGCGTGCTCTTAGGGGCAAAGTCAGCTTTCAACGTGATCAAAATTTTCCATTGAAAACCGTTTAAAATTACAAATTTTTAAGAGAAAATAATTCAAAATCGATTTTTATGTATCAGGAGGGCAGAATACCGTAGAAACATTAAAATCGATTAACGAAACGATTCGATAAATCAAAATCGACAATCGAATATCGAATTATTCAGTTTTTTATTCTTCCGAAGTATCAGGGCGGCAGAATCTAGTAGGAACCGGCCGAGCGAACGGCGCAACGGTGGTGGCGCGCGCGAGAAATAATGACGTAGCGATGACCTTGGACTTTGCGCTCGTGGCGCGCGCGAGAAATAATGACGTAGCGATGACCTTGGACTTTGCACTCGTGGCGCGCGCGAGAAATAATGACGTAGCGATGACCTTGGACTTTGCACTCATACGTCTCGTACGCCTCATACCCTCATAGCCTCATACCCTCATAGGAAGTGGGCTAGAACGCATCATTCACTACTACTTATCAGTCCTTATATAAACGAAAATGTCTGAGAATTTAAATTTTATGTGGGTTTTAGAACCACAACTTGGTTGAAACTCAAAATATAATAATAATTTATGACTCAAATGAAAACCAATAATCTAATAAGTCAATTAAGACCTTTACAATTTCTGAGTCTTCTTTGGAACTAGAGAAATCCTTCAAGAAATGTAAAATTATGCAAGTAAAACGAATTTATGTTGAGTGAAAGCTCAAAAGTTACATACACTTCACCCTAATATTATTGAAAGTCAGCTTACATGAAAGCTTATGATTTACTGAGTAATTTAAGACCAAAATGAATTCAATACCTAATTTAGAACCGGAGATATTAATACTTGACTAAAATTAAATTTCTGAAAAATTGATTTTTAAGTTAAATTGAGCCTTACAGCTCATCTGTCACTTAACCGATGTTGATGATCAATATCACAAATTAAAGCCGATATTTCAATGAATATTTTAAGACTAAAACGAACTACATCTCTTTATTAAAATGAGAGATAGAAGAAAAATAATCCAAAAAATATTGAAAATACGAAACGTCCATAAGATATGTATAGGGATAAATTTTTATTAGTGCATATCTTTTTAGCGAATGCTTATTTTCAAAAACGGATTTCAGCATTGTAATCAGCGTAAAAATCTAGTTCATAATGATGTGCAACAAGACCATCTTTACATTTTAAAAAATTAATTGATATCCAATATGGCGGATCCAAGATGGCGGCCGAAAATTTTTATCCTGTCGAAATAAAGAATTAGCTACCCAACATATATAGGCGTTGGTCCCGAGTCAAAATCTCAAAAAATGCATGTAAAAAATGCAGTCAGGTGACTTTTTTCAATAAGATCCCATGTTATTTTTTTCAACGATTTATCAATGATATTTTTTGTTTTTCTGAGTTATGCTGTAATTTAAACCTCACAAACAAGCAAAACCTTAAAGTACATGTCAGTAGCAACAAAAAAATACATGAGTCGAAAATTCCCACGGGGGGAGGGTCTCATATTGACGGCCCATGGTCTAAATAGTTAAATTTTGTCCTCTTACAACAATTTTTAACCGCCATTTTGAAAATTAGGTAGCTAATTTTTGGGGTCTGGGCTGAATTTAGTTACAAAATGCATGATAATTGATTATGCAAAGTTTCATGGTGGTAGCCGGAAACCTAATATTCGGCCCAAAAAATAGCTATCCTATCTCACTATAAGCAGTTTGTATTAAAATTAGTTTTTTTTATTATATCTTTGAATGTATTTATTTTAATTACAACATATTTGTATAGTAGTTTGATAAAAATACTGGTTTTTGACACTAGTCAAAACCAAGTCAATCGTGTGACCCTGAGGGAAATTGATAGCTACAATAGAAAGCTGAAGGTGAAAATAATAAAGAGTATTATTTACCCAAACAATATTTTTTAAAATATGATAATAGTAAAACTGAATCAAACTTTGAGGAATAACATCCTTTTTCGAATTGACAATGTATAACAGGCTACAGGTATAACAGCTATTTTTCACACATTGAATTTAAGCAGGAAACAATTACAAGCTCTACAGCAACAGTCGACGGTGGATTTTAATTAATTTACCACTTAAAATTAGCTATTGAAAATGTAATCTGAATTAATTCTTGAATTGTTTTTGAATAGAATCATTTTCAAAGCCAACCTCTGCCATAGATCAAGGACCATTTATATATAAAGCACAACTCTCCGCAGCTTCTCAATTCCAGGGCAATACGATCTTTAATATTTTACATTTACAGCTGAAAATGCTTATTATTTAAAAGCTGGAAGATCGTCATTTAATTTAGTAACTTATCTTAAAATTACATGAATCCAACCACAAGCCTTATTGCTTCTTTCGGCAGTTATATTAAATTATATTTTCGTTACACGAATTTGAAATCCATTGTTTTCGTTATGTGCTTATTACCTGTGAAAATTCATCATTACTTGATTACTACGCAAAAATAATTGATGGAGCGAAGCGAAATCTCTTGTTTGCTATGCAAAAGTAAAGTTTGCTATATTTTTTATTTTTCGTTGTAAACAAACGAATATTTGTTACTGTTTCGTCAGCTGCGTAGTGAGAAGTGTAGTTTTTAATACGAGTGAAAATGGTTTGCATAAATCAGGACTGCTTCCTGTTTGAAGAAACACATTAGGTGATAATATGGCAAATAATATGTGTATGAATCTGCACTTCCAGAAAAGTTTTGTATCAAATTAAAAATCACCACCTATCGCGCCACCTTTCACTATATTATCAATAGGGTCCAGCTTTCTGATTCGATTAAACAAGATCAAGTACCTTAAATTTTCTTAAATTCTACCTTAATTCAGTAATTTATAGATTTACTCAAGTTTCTGAATCATGATGCCATTAAAACAATCTTTTACACGAGAATATTTCGATTGAACGACGCTGATTGAAAAGTGCAAACATTTTCACACAAAAAATCACAGAACACCATCAGAGCGTTTGTTTCTAATCTAAATATTTTACAAGATCATCTACGAATCTTTTTCATTTAATCAAAATTTCAATTTAATTTCTCATCTTGTGAAAAACTAAAACTCTCGTAAAAACAATGGTGATATAATTTAATCTCCAGAATAGCCCCATAATTGTAAAGTTTTATGTTTTCAAGCATTTGTTATTACCGAAATTGCAAAAGGCTGCAATACTGATATTTTCTTACATTCTTATTCATTCTTACATACATTACATTCTGTAATGGCGAGTAAAATTCTTTAATCTGCATTATATTTCGCTTTTCGCTTAGTCATGTACAATATAAGGTCGTATGAACATAAACAATTAAATTTAATAAACTAAAACATTTTTAAAATAGAATAACATCAAATTTAAACAAAAAAGTTGATGCTGTATAAAATCATATGGTATAAAGTAATAAATTCTTGTTTGTTTTCATGCGGTGTAGTAATTTTATCTTAAATTTAGTCCATGAGGATGTTTAGACTTCAATGCCATTTGATGTGCCTGTTCTATTGTCCGCCGTCGTATTATACTGGAATTAATTTTTAATTGGCGGAGGAATTTCTTCGTATAATTGTTCAAATGTTTTATTATGAACAGTTCCATGTTTGGCTAATGGCTGCTCTACTTTTTTGTGTTTGAATAAAATGTGTGCGCTTCCGTTCTTGAGCGTAAAGTATTCATTGATGATCCAATTTAGTCTTTTGCACAATTTTTAGAGTTTTTCTGGTAGACTATGTTCTTAGATTCGCATGTGATGGTCGAGTTTATCTTACATGATTTGCCTATTACCGAACTGGTAAATGATGTTTTCATCACTCTGTATACGAAAATTGCCCGTTACCGTACAGCTGAGATCTACGAAAACACTCGATTTCCTTACGTCAAAACAAGTAATGATCAGCTGCTTTTTCGGTTCCCAAACATTTCATTCCCGTACCCAAACAAACCATTTCCGTACCAAAACAAAATTTTACCGTACCCAAACAAAGGAATTCCTTCATTTGACAGTTGAACCAGCTGACTTTATAAACTAAAATAGACAGTTCAGCCATATTGTGTTTACTTATAGAAAAATGACTAAATTATGAAATGTTGGATAATTTTTTATAAGTTTGGTTACTTATTTGCATCGTGATGAAAAGTACTGTTCACTACTAGTCCGAATCAGAAATATACCAACAATGAAATATACTATTGCTGGTAGCATTTCACATTCTCACATACTGCTATTGTTGGTAGCATCGGGGTTTATTGCTTGTATGGGCTTCACTTTTTCTACCTGTATTAATTTCTTTTCTTTCTTTTGATGATAGTTTAGATTTAGATAAAATTTCCTTTTACACTGGCGTCTCTTCTGTATTATTCTTTGAGGGGTTTTTTTTAAATAGTGTTAGTAATAGACGAGTTCTGTAAAGTATAGCAGAAATCTTTATAATGTTATAATGTTATATAATGTTATGACTAAGAGAAACAAAGAGAAACAATGGGAGTGAATCAGTGGTGAGAGGTGCGAGAGAGGAGGGAGTGAAAGGTATTGCGGCTCTGGAGCTGTCGAATAGGTTTTCGGTGCTGGGAAACCCAGAGTCGGTGAGAGACTGTGTGGTGAAAGAAAGTGATGAGCAGATGAATGAAAGTAGATCAAAAATTCAGAGCAATTCAAGGTCAAAAAATTTTAAGAATTTTCCTAAGCTGACGGTCTGCGCTGACAGCCATGGTAGAAGATGTGGAGGTAGGCTAGCGGCCAAGGTGGAGGGAGAAAGGCATGTGCAGACGAATGTGGCTCCAGGTGCCCCCATGAAGAAGGTATTGGAAGTGGTGAATGAGTGTGTGAGTGGAATGAGTGAAAGGGATGTATGTGTGGTAATAGGAGGTACTAACAATGTGTCAGAGGGCAGCATTATCGATGTTGAAAATATGATAGATGAAATAAAAGCCAATGTAAACAATAAGAAGGGTTTACTCTTTGTGGAGACACCACTTAGGTGGGATGAACCAAATAAGAACGGTCTGATAAAAGAACAAAATGAAAGAATAAAAAAAAGATGTAAGGACTATGGTTGGGCCTTCTTAAATGTAAACAGCCTATTGGACAGGAATTGCTACACGAGGCATGGCTTGCACTTAAACGTTAAGGGAAAAGATGTGCTTTGTAGCCTAATAGCAAACTATTTGAATAATGTTAAATTGACACAGCAACCAAAAAACAATTTAAACATAGAAAGAGTAGAGTTGACTTAGGCCTAAACCCAAATGATTATCAACTGGGAAAACAGGGGAAAAAGATCCAAAAATCAGCTCATAATCAAAATCAGTCTAAACTATTCAGTAGGCAGGTAGACAACAATATTTTAAAAATAATACATTTGAATGTGAGGAGTTTAGCCGGTAAAATAAATCAGATAGAGGACTTTGTAAATGAAACGGAACCAGATTTTCTGCTAATAAGTGAACATAACCTATCGGAAGAGGAATTGCAAGCAGTTGTTTTACACAAATTCACATTGATTAGTGGTTACTGCAGAAAAGATAGAAATTGGGGAGGTGTTGCAATTTTTAAAAATTTAAATTGTAAGGTAGATAGTATAAGAACTTTGGACTCGGGAAGTTCGTTGTCTGACGAACAAATATTTGAATGCTCAGATATAAAAGTATCAATAGGAAGAACAAATCTTACAATAGCAGTTTTATATAGATCCCCTGACAGACAAAACGATGACCAGTTTTTGGAAAAGTTAAGCCAATATTTTTATAAAATTAAAGTTCAGGACATTGACTTTGTAATGGGCGCAGACTTTAACATTGACATCTTGAAGGAAGAAAACAGATCACAAAACTTTTTAAATTTACTTGAAAGTTATGGATTAAGAACATCAATAGATACTCCCACAAGAGTGACAGAACATAGCCAAACATGTATCGATAATTTTGTAGCAAACACACTGATAGAATACGCAGGAACATACGAGCCACACATTTCAGATCATAAAGCTATCATTGCACATATCATGATCCCAGATAAATACAAGGTTAAGAAAAAATATAGGAAAACCAGGGTAGTTAAGTCAGAACATATAAATGAAATAAAATTTAGGTTAAAAAATGAGGATTGGAAAGAGGTGTATACAGCAAATAACGTGAATGATAAATATGAAAAATTTCTAGAAATACTAAGGTATTACATTGAAATATCTTGTCCAGAAAAAAATGCTTTAGTAAAACCAATTGGAAAACCAAAATGGATATCAGGAGAGGTTCAAAAAACAAAAGAGGAAATGTTCAGTAATTATTCAATATGGAAATTAACCAGAGATCACAGTGACAAAATTAGATACCATAATAGTAGAGATGTATATAGAAAATCAATTCATAGGGCTAAATCTCAGTGGGCACAACAAAGCATAGAAAATGCAAAAAACATATCAAAAGAATCATGGAAAGTAATTAACTCAGTAAGACCCAATCAAATCAAAGAAAATAAGAATATCAAGTTAAAAATAGGAAACGAAACAATCAACAACCCAAACAAAGTTAGTGAAGCTTTTAACAATTTTTTCGTGGAAGTCAGACAAATAGTAAACCCAAACTACAATGATCATGCTTTTTCAGGTTTTCCACAGCAAAATAAAAATTTAAATTTTTTCACTTTTAGAAATGTAACTGAAAGTCAACTTCTGAAAATTGTTAGTAATTTTGCCCCAAAACATTCTGTTGGTGTGGATGGTGTCAGTATGTTTCTGTTAAGGAAATGCAAGGAGGAAATTATTCAGCCTCTGCTACATATAGTTAATAGTTCTCTCTCGATGGGAATTTTTCCAGACAGTTGTAAAATCTCTAAAGTTAAGCCTCTTTTCAAGAAAAATGATGAAATGAATATGAACAATTACCGTCCTGTTTCACTGCTCCCGGCTATCTCGAAAATCATCGAAAAAATAGTTTTTGATCAGATTATCGATTTTCTCGAAAGTAACAAGTTGCTTTGTGAGAAACAATACGGTTTTAGGAAAAATCACTCAACAAAACTTGCTCTCATTGATTTTGTGAATGATTGCATCGACATGGTCGAGGGCGGTGGTACAGTAGTCGGCTGTTTTGCTGACCTGTCCAAGGCCTTCGACTGTGTGGATACAGTCATTCTTTTAGAAAAATTAGCAGCACTAGGAATTGGCAATACACCATTCAAATGGTTTGAATCTTACCTTTCAAATAGGTATCAAGTCACAGAAATTCAAAATGAAACAAATGTCAAAATTAAAACAATTCAGTCGTCAAAAAGAGCAATTCAAAGTGGAGTTCCCCAAGGCTCTGTTTTGGGGCCTCTACTCTTCTTAGTTTACATCAACAATATAACAGATATGGTTCCACCTGAGAATCTGTTCCTTTTCGCCGACGACACAACAGTTGTCGTCGGCGGAAGGGATACGGAGGGGTTGGAGCTAGAATCCAATCAAAAATTAAATGACATGTGTCGGTTTTTTGAGGAGAACGGTCTAGTGCTGAACTCGGAAAAGACAGGCTACATGTGCTTTCAAACCTGTCAAAAAATGAAATCAAAAAATTTCAAAATACCAATCCTCCAGATTGGAGGTACCAACTTGAATCATCAAAAAAGTGCTAGATTGCTGGGAGTGGAGTTGGATGAAAACTTCAAATGGGATGTACAACTTCAATGTCTGGAAAGGTCCCTTTCAAAAAGTTTGTTTGTTTTACGTAGAATAGCAACAATAGGGGACATTTCTCTGTCAAAATTAGTCTACTATGGCCTGTTTGAGCAGACCATCAGATATTCCATCATTTTGTGGGGGGGAAAAAGGGAAATTTAGACATAGTATTAAGATTACAAAAGAAAGCCGTCAGAACACTGTTGGGCCTTCTCCCAAAAGCCAGCTGTAAAGATGCTTTTGTTCAGCTGGGACTAATGACAGTTCCGTCTCTTTATATTTTTGAACTTTTAATTTACATCAAAACACAAAATATTCAACCTCCTCAAAAAAGTCATCCATATCAAACAAGGAAAAAAGACATCTTTGCGGAATACCATAGATTGTCACTTTTTGAAAATAAACCAACCTATGCGGGGCTTAAATTATTGCAATCTCTCCCCAAAGAACTAATAAACATCAATAAAATTTCTGTTTTTAAAAACCGGCTTAAACTTTACCTGGTCCAACAATGTTTCTACGATGTTGATTCATTCATAAAATACAATAGTAGCTAAGCCCAGTTTTCCAGTTGGGTTTTTTTTTTCTCTTCTTTCTTAGTTATTATCCTCATATTCTTTGCTTGTGACCTACTTTGTTAGGCACCTTGACAATTCCAATTTCCCTGATACCATCATGGAGAAGGGAACCACGGATGCTACGGGATGTAAGATGTAAGATGTAAGATTTATTTTATAAAAACCCGGGAAGTAGGTGGTTATAAATTTGGTTGCACTTTCTAAAGGTTGGAAGTATTATTTTTATTTAGGCGTTGTTAATTGTATTTTTGATTGAAGAGTTTTTATATACAGTACACCTCGGATTATTCGGACCCCAAATTATCCGGATCCCGGATCATCCGGACCGGTCCATCTGAGAAATTCAAAAATTAAAATCAGGTAAAACATGATTTTAGCGAGTTTACTGGGGAAATGCGCCTTGTAAAAGTAAAATGCAAACATAATAGATTATACTGTACGCATTTGGAATCACAAATTGAATGAATCACATTGCTTAAACAGTAGGCTTACGTTACAGCATTTTCGTGAACATAGTTTTCTGGATTGCTACTTGGGGCGCTGTCAGTAATCAACTAAGGCGTAGGCCTACGGCAATTTTTCGAGATAGTTTATTGCTGGCATTTGATGTGTTACGTTACTTCTTTAGAATAGTTACTGTAATAAGTTTTGAGTTATTTTAAGTTTCGTCATTATTATTCTAAATTTGAGTAATTTTGAGTTATGATTATTTAATCTTCATAAATTAATTAATAATTTAATTTGGCGTTTTATTCCAAACCTAAACCGTAAGTACGGTAAAAGTTAACATTATATTCCTACGATCAATAACAAAGTTTAGGTCTTAAATTTGTTTCAAAATTAAACCCCCTTAAAATTTGAAAGATTAATATGTTGTACAGTCTTGATACGCCGTTTTCAGCATCAATTTAGGGGTTAAGATACGCAATCTCTATTTATGCGTTATTGTAATGACCTCGGATTATCCGGATTTTTTGTTATCCGGATCGGTGTTCCGCCACATTAATCCGGATAATCCGAGAGGTGTACTGTATTATGTTTATAAATTTACAAGGCAGGTATTCGATGAATTCTTTCCAAGTGTCTTTTTCTCGCAGAACATAATTTTTCAGAACAGTCTTTTTGGGATACTCTTCGGGATTGAATTTTAATGTGTGATTGATTGGAACTATATACAATATACATTTATTCGCTTTTTACTTATGAGTGAAAATAGAGTTTTTTCGGTTTTCAGTGTAATTATTGAATATTTTAAGGTCTAGAATGAAAAAAATTTCCTAACTATTGATAGAATATTAAATTTCAAAGGGATTTCCTAACTGCTTTATGCAATAATGTTGAGAGTGACTGAGAAAAAGTTGTCTAACAATCAAATCTTTCCTTAAATTCATGAAGCAAATAATATTTTGTTTTTTTAAAGCCCTTCATATTGTACCGTCCAAGTATTTTTCTTGCAAGTTAACCAAAATGTTTATAATTTAATGGAGAACAAAGAAATATAAATTTAAGTATACTTTATATACATTGATAATACATACTTATCAATACATTGGTTGAAATAAGATTTATTAGATACTCGGTGATACCATAGTTATGAATAGCTTCTTATGTGGTTTTAATATAGCAAGCGTGCGTCATTTTTTGTGATCCGTAATCCACTGGTAGATGGATTTAAATATTATGATTAATACCTAAATATTGCAAACCAATAGGCAAGGGAGTTTACCTATTATTACCGTTACTCTACCTTTTTGTGTTGAACCACGTTCACCCTAGTTTTTAAGGTAACAACTTTAATCATATAAGAGAAGGGTTTATAAATGTTAATTAACTTTTTGCTTTCTGAGTAAATTTAATCAACCCACATGAGGTCATCTCAACACGCAGGTATAAGGCGATTTAAGTTTTTAATTTGCATTTACACGTTTTTTGTATTATGATAGGTTTATTTTACATTATGTTTGTTTAAGCAATTTACCATGGTATTATTTAGAGTTCTAAACACTAATGAAAAGTAAGTCGATTTTGAGTCATACCGCTCAAAAACAGCTGTTTAAGCAATTGTTTTTAATCACAACGTTTACTCTTTCTCACTGAACATTTTAAAAGGGCCAATATGATAATTTTTACCGATTAAATATTTGGGTTTTTAGGATACGTTTCTATTCTTCCCTCTTACGATTCAACTGATTCATACTTGTTAGTATTATAGTGTGCTGTCAAGCGGTATCCAATTTAAAACTTTAATTTTTTGGACGAATGCAATACTTTTTACAATGCTGGAAAAGTTAAATGTAAATAATCTGTTAAATTACCGTAGATTGGAATGAATAGGGACAAGTTTTAAGTTTTTTTTAATTAGCCAACTTAAAAAATGTTGAATAAAATAAATAAAGTCTGCTTTGGCCCACGGATTTTTTATGTGGGTTCTAGGTGTATCATCCTTCACTCATCTGTCATTCATACTTTGCTTGAAATACCTAACTGGGTAGTACCGTCGCCATTTCAATCAATGTAAAACGTATAGGCATATTTTAACCATCATAAACTTAGAATTAAAAAGAAATCATGAAAAACCCAATTATTAATATATTAAAAAATTTGAATTATTATAAAAATAAAGAAACCTAATCTAAAATATTACTTGTTAATATTATGCCCCAATTCACCCCATCAAAACATGCCGAATAAATAAGAACAAAACCAGTGGGTTTACATTTATATTTGTTTGTTTACAGACAATAATCTGTTTGTTATGTTTTTTAATAACACATTTGATTTTGTAGTGCTACCAGCATTGCGAAAAGTAATGTGAATATTGTCCGGTTGTGAAATAATAAAAGTACATTTTTTTCTACAAAATAATATAAAAATTATAATGACTTGACTATTAATCGAACGACAAAAATTAAGATAAAAACTGAAATTTTGTATAAATTAAAAATAGCCTCATGGAGGTTGACATTTTGAGGTCCACCGACAGTAGAATATATGAAGGTAAACGATTCTTCTGAAGGATCTGGAACGTTATGTAAACAAGTAACTGTTCACTGCAGTATTTAACTGCCAAAATATGCTTCAAGAGTTTGACACTACTTAACCATTTCAAAGTCCATATCTAACTAATCCCATCTTGAAACATGTTAAAGACTGCTTTCGTTACTCACGCCGAGTTTAATTGCAGTTCTCTCTGAGGATCATCTATCCAGTGCTTGACTCCTAACTTCTGAAATTACCCTTCATCTCGAATTCTTAATCATACTCTTAATGGTTTCAGATTCAAATCTTTCTATTTCAGAAATGCCCCCGTTTCAGCAGACCTGCATACTCAGCGAATTTAAAAAACAAAACAACATATTTTAATCCAATATAGCGAGATTTGACATGTTTTGGTAAGCTCCATAAGGATAACATGGGGAATGAGTATGCAGGTTTGCTGCTACAGGTATGTTTAAACTGGTTGGTTTTAATTCAATATTTAGTAGATCTGAACTAGAAGAAGCCATTTACCAAGTTTTATCAAGATTTGTTGAGAAATAAACGAGATATATAATTTTACTTATTTCCCATTGGGACAGCGTACTGTGTTTACCACTTTCAATATCTCGGTAACCAATGGACATAGAGCAGTGATTCAAAATAATTAATTTTTTTTAGCTGAATTCAATGGTGCCAACAAAAATTTGATAAATTTTATTTTTCTATGTAAAAAGCTCAAAAACCCCATTTTTGAGGGGGTTTATCCCCCTTTACCCCCCCTTCCGGTGGTCCGATCGGGCTGGTTCACGAACTCGTCCAATTTATTACCACTTTACATGTCTGTACCAAATTTCATCAAGATCGGACCATTTTTATGGCCGCTATCGTGCTAACAGACACACACACATATATATATAGAGATATATATATATCTAAAAATTCAAACGAATGGTGTTTTTTTGCTTCAAGGGGTTGCAAAACGAAAAGTTATCGTGGTCTGGGGCTTAGGTCTTACCATGAGACCTACGATAATAGCTTCTCCCCTATAGGTAAAATTCGCTAAAACAACTTTTTTTATATAAAAAACAAATAATGTTTGGGCTGCATTTATTTAAATGTGCACCTGATAATGTTTAGTTAATAAGAACTATTGTAAAGTAAATCAAATTTCCATTTTTGATGGAGAAGAGATTATTTTCGGTCCCTTGTTTCTAGTTTATGAACTGGCCTGGAACTTTATATACCCACTGCATAATATGTTAATGTTCATTTTTTAACGGTTAGCCACATGTAAAAAATTGGCACACGTTTTTAAAGGTACAGGGTGTTTTTACTAAAAAGCAACCCATTTTTAAGATTGAATAATGCACATATAAATATACAATTATTATTGTTTTGATAATCGTTACATTTTATACGACGTATTATTTAAGTTTGATGACATTTAGTTTACATTATGTGTTCAAACAATCCGCCATTGACATTAATACAAGTTGTGCTCTCGCCATCAAATACCTGAACACGTTTTGCTAAGTAGCTCTTTGAATTTCCTGTATTAAATTTGTTACTAGATAACACGTAGCTCGAAATCGAGCAAAAAATCATAAAAATCATGCTAAAAGAAAGAAGAATAAACAGCCTACTTTTATACTTTTGAAATTTAATCAAAGGGCTAAATTCAATAGCAAAATTATGGCTAAACCATTGAAACTCTAAAAGTTCATTTGATTTACTGCAGGAGTTTCCGGTCAACGACTTTTTGGGAAACACCGAAACACCTTCATTTTCCATGTCTCTTTATTCTGAAATATATATTTGAATACCGGCAAAATATCGAGCTCTGCTTACAGCAACATGTAGCTGACCGAGAGCAAACACTGGCGCCGTGAGCGTTTAGGGAATGCCCCTGCACCTAATTGATAGTTATCGCCAAACCGGAATCATAGGGAACGGCTGTCTTTTTAGGGGTCCTTTCCTATGTGGCAACAACGCGTCCCTAAATGACGCACTATCTCTACCAGTCTTTTAATTTCTGAAATGAAACACACCACGATGAAAACATTGTAAGTTCATTAGTCTGAGGTTGGAAAGAGCATCAAATATGTTACATCCGGAGGGTGTTTCTAGACGGTCGCGATCGTGTTCCTTCCGATCGGTCAATATTCGCCTTCTTCTTATTGGCATTATTACTGCACCATATCAAAAAATAAATTGGCTCAAGTTAATAAAACTTCAAAAAACACTACGCTGAAATGTATTGAGATATCGTAAACTACATTGTAAAACTGGAAACTGCAATGTTTATAAGCCCTTTAAAAACACTTCATAACATAACCTAAATTACATAATAAATCTTTTTCTTGAAAGCCAAAGCAGCTGGAAAAACAAAAGACTGTTCTTTTCCAAAAAATAAAGTGCTGCAATCTGTGGTTTACCTGTAGAAATATTATTTCAGAGCTTGACAGGCTTGACCATATGTTCAGTTTGTAAACAAAGTGAACTGAGCTTGCTCAAATTTCGATGAATAGCGCCACTGTTCCTTAACTTCAGCCCTTTACTGTACTTTAGTGACGCCCTTTTTTAAAATTCTGAGAATTGTTGACAAATCTACATAAAAATCCCTTTAATTTGACACCTCATACGTTGAAATCCGCCCAGCCGTTATTGCGGTTGGACTGTGAAAATAAAACCGCTTGCGTATTAATATATAGATGTTTGTTTTGCGGTGCTGAATATCCTTTGAGTTATTTTAGTAAGCCTTACTTTTTATGCATCCCCAAAGAAAATAATATAGTGGGGTCAAATCCAGAGATCTTGGTGGGGAATAATCCTTCAATGATAACATAAAGTTTTGGTAGCGTCAAAACACCCTGTATTATCATGATAATTACACTTGGGCGCGTTGTACGATTAGCCCAGGACGTGACGATAGCCATAGAGCTTCCACTGGCCACTTACCGCAGGGGAGCTCTGGAGCACGTAACACGAGAATGTAGTACATTTGGGTGCGTTGTATGACTAGCCCAGGACGTGACGATAGCCATAGAGCTTCCACTGGCCACGTACCGCAGGGGAGCTCTGGAGCACGTAACACGAGAACGTAGTATATTTGGGTGCGTTGTATGAGTAGCCCAGGACGTGACGATAGCCATAGAGCTTCCTCTGGCCACGTGCCGCAGGGGAGCTCTGGAGCACGTACCACGAGAACGTAGTACATTTGGGTGCGTTGTATGAGTAGCCCAGGACGTGACGATAGCCACAGAGATTCCAATGGCCACGTACCGTAGGAGAGCTCTGGAGCACGTACCACGAGAACGTAGTACATTTGGGTGCGTAGAGAGACTAGCCCAGGACGTGACGATAGCCATAGAGCTTCCACTGGCCACGTGCCGCAGGGGAGCTCTGGAGCACGTAACACGAGAACGTAGTACATTTGGGTGCGTTGTATGACTAGCCCAGGACGTGACGGTAGCCATAGAGCTTCCACTGGCCACGTACCGCAGGGGAGCTCTGGGGCACGTAACACGTGAACGTAGTACATTTGGGTGCGTTGTATGACTAGCCCAGGACGTGACGATAGCCATAGAGCTTCCACTGGCCACGTGCTGCAGGGGAGCTCTGGAGCACGATATGCCAAGATCAAAGCTAGTGTTTGTGCATATCCTGTGCATATTATACTCATGCTACATCTTGTAAGAAGAGCTCTAAACTAATATTGAGTAAATTAAATTTAGAATAAATGAACACCCCTGTAACTAAACAATACGTAATGTAACAAATTATGGATTTCCGAAACTTAGAAAGTGTATTAACAGAAATCTATGGCTGGTTGGTGTAGTGGTTATAGTGCCCTCCTACAAATTTGTAGGTAGCCGGATCGATCCCGAGAAAAGTTAGTAGCTTTTTGAAGGGTTGTTTCTGGAGCCAGCTGCCATTGGTTGTTGGGTTATTAATTAACAATCCTGTCTAAGGAATGTGCCAACCTTAGTCAGTAACAAGGCTACAAGATCGCGCCACTACCATCACGATCATCACACTCATCCTTCACTCATATTCAGGGTAACGTCCTCCATGAGGTACCTGTCTTATTAAGAATGATTAAAAAATGAAATGATTAAAAAAATGGACGATTTCTTAAGAAGACTCATCATTTTTGGTTGATTTTACACATTGACATATCTATTTTAAGAATTCAAAAGCGATCCAGTATAATTATTTTCTGTTAATACAGTTTCTAAGTTTCGGAAATTGTTAAATGCTAAAAACAATTCCTCTTCACTCGTTTTATTGTTATGTAAAACTTAGCGATATAAAACTCAACCAACAGCTAGTCTTGGGCAATTTAGCCTGTTATTTAATAAAGGAGTGTTTATCTAGCATTCTCCATGATATTTCCTTTAGAATTACTTAAATAAAATATTTATACATGTTTTGTGTTTGTTTCAAATAATGACTAACAACAAAATTCCAAGGAGATAGCCAAGATTTTATAACAAATGCAATAAAATACTCATTTGTAATTTTCCATTTCAATGTTAGATTGAAACATGTTTTACGTTCTCATATTTGCCCAAGTTTTCTATTTTGTAACGCTGTCATAAAATTAAATAGCGTCACCTATGTAAGTAACCTGTTTAGCGTGTTACCTATGTGTGTAAGATATACGTCTGTGTAAATGTATCATGTATCAAAAAACAATATTCAACGTATATAACTTCTAAGTTATTTTTGGTAGGCCTTAGCCGGCCTGTATTCAAAACATTGTTGTGTTTTATTTTATAAGATATGATACACTGGTGACCTACTTATAAAGGCACCTTGACAAATCCAATTTCCCCGATCCCATGGAGAAGGGAACTACGGATGCTGAAGAAGATGTAAGATGTAAGATAAGTTTATGGTTGTTATGCAGTAATTTGCTAGATATCACGACTGAGACTTTCTTTTTCCTTACACCTGAGTGAGTGAAGTTAATATATCAAAAATCGAACTAATATAATTAAAAATTTTAGTGTTACAAAGGCGATTTTGTATTATGTGTTGCTGCATTCTAAGCCAAAAAACCCTGCTTCTAAAAAAACCCCTGGTGCGTAAGAAATAGTTTTAAAAGCCTGTAAGCCCGATTAAATTAATGTTCTATCAATTACAGGCTAAGTACAATAAGTACAAAACTGTTTTGAGTACAAACTCACCATCCTTTGACAGTGATATCTTTTACCATAAATAGAACAAAGACTATTAAAACAACTAGTGGGAGAAATTTTGCAACGCCTTTATCACACGAAGAAGAAAAACACTAGAAGATTAAACTAACCAAATAACAAAGCAACAGTTGTCTGCATCGCTCGGCAAGGAGCGTTAGTAGGCTCCAACAACTTTCCCAATTACACTTTGGTCTGTACAGCAATTACATTTTTGGCCTTGCTCTTTTACAGATATATAAACAGTTATACTTGTTTTTAAACTAGTGTTTATCTTTGCATCTCTTAGAAAATGGCGTTTTACTTATTATAAATTATTTTCAATGGAATCCTCAAACTGGGTGTAGAGTAGTGTATAGCGACTTGTATTTTTCATTTATGGCAGTAACGTGTTACTCACACTCATAAAGTTGTAATGTTTCTATACGACATGTTTTTCCCAAAATAAAATAATCAGTCGCATTATAATCTTTTATTTAACTTTGTATTTAAAAGTTTTTTTTATATATTTGTATGTAACCAAAAAAGTATAGATATACCTAAAGTTTCCAAAATAAAATAATTAGTAGCATTATAATCCTTTATTTGTTAAACCTTGTATTTGAAAGTTTTTTTTTATTTATTTGTGTGTGACCAAAAAAAGTATAGATATATCTAAAGTACAGTACACTAAATGCTAAATTTTGAACTATAAATCTGACAACAAACATGTAACGGAAACTTCTCTTTACATTTGATGCTTTTGGAGTGGTTTCGAATTTGAAAAATATTGCCCACATGTCATGTTAAGTAACTTTGATATTAAGTATTATTTCCAAAACCCAACGGTTTCAGAGATATGAACGTTTTAAATTTGAATTTCCCCCCTTTAAATAACGTAAGAGGTAAACTTTGGCGGTATTTAACTCAACGCCCTATGTTCAGGGTGATACAAATAATGACTCGATTTAAAAAAATTTCATTTATTTTAAAATTTGGTTCACTCAAATCAATTTTACATCAAACTATTCACAGGAACGTCAAGTTTATAATGATGCATTACAAATGTCCCATGTCCCATTCGTAGAGGTTGGACAACGACTAATTGGTGGCTAAAGTTTTCACAAAGTGTTCTCTGGATGTATTCTTGAGCTGTAGATGTATCTGTTATCCTAGTTTCAAGCTCCTCAATATCACGAGCTAATGGGGGGATCACAAAAACTATCTCCAATGTATCTCCGAAGGAGGGTAGTACGATTGTATGTCAGGTGACTGTGAAGACCAGGGGCAAAGCCGTGTCTTGCGGTGCTACCCTAACCTAACTTGGAATAGAAGAAGTAGCGTTATGTGAGTGTGGCGGTGCGATTCAGCAATCAGTGGAGGATATAGTCAAATTTATTGTATTGCTACGAAAGATACGCTGTTTATAAAAAAACCTTGCTCGGCGCGGCGGAGCGACCGCGTGGCAGTAAAAACATTCTATTTCATAGCACTGAAAGAATGTAAAAAGAGTAAAAAAATTGCAGTTAACTTTATTCAAATGATCAATTGATTGCGTGATTACATCAAGTTTCAAATCATTTCTAGTATACTCCGTATGGTTTATTTTCCTTGTTATATTCATAAAACTATAATATGAGCATTTATATAATATAATATAAGCATGAGTTATTTATAAAAACATTACGAATAAAAAATTCTACTCCCTATTAGCGTGAGTGAGTGAGACTACAGTAGTGAGTGGACATCCTTCGATTACAGGTGAGGTCTCGGATTCTTCGTCGTGTGTTAGATTTGTCCGTATTTAATTCCGTCCTGTGGCTCGATGAATGTGGATCAATTACTTAAGTATGAGTGGCTGTGTTGTAAATCCCATTTGTAAAATTTAGATAATTTCGAATATCTCTGCTTGAAAACACCGGGAAAAAATGTCCTGTATAGTCTAGTGTCTTAACACTAGTCTAGTGTCTTAACAACAGTAGCCTATATCAAAATTTGATATGCCTATGTTTAATAATTATTATGTATTAATTTATTTCCAAAGTACTGTTAACTCTGCTGTTAAAAGTCGTTCATTGATGAACTTTGAGTAGTATCTGGTTTGAGTAATTTAAGAACGATTATTTATTTATTTTTTTTATTTTACGAGCTACTTTTACCATAATAGATTTATAAATAAATCTACTGAGTATTTATGAGTTCAGTGAGCGGCGTTCTGCGGCGGAAAAACAGTCTGAACCTATTGGATCCATTTTATCCGCGCGCTTTACCATATATATGTTAGTACACGGTCGCAGCCAAGCCAAATACCTTTTCCCGCGGAAAATAAAGTTATCTGAGGCGGCCACTAACATTTCACGAGCCAGTTACTACAGTTAAATGACAAGACTATAATATAAAGCTCTACCAATAACAGTTTCAATTTTACGTTTTGCACTTTATTATTTGCTTACGCGTTAGTTACCATAATTTGAAAACCAGGGTCATCCAAACAAAAAAGAGAATACACAAATAGAATAAAGAGTAATATGAAGCATTTTAAGTGATTTAAGTCACATAGGGTAAGCGGAAAAGCCGAGCCAGCGTTCCACTTCATTAAGGGACAATCACCGACATTCGCGCCAAGCATCATCACTACGTTTTCCATTAAATCACATTATGAAATCTGAACTTTACATTCAGAGGAAATTTAAATAACATGTTTTAGGTTGATCTTTCACTGTATAATCTTTTACTTTCAATACTACACCTTTTAGCGAATTTCCCTAAAGGAATAAGCTATTTCCGTAGGGCTAAGACCCAATCCCGAAACCATAATAACTTTTCAATTTGGGGCCCCAGAAGCAAAAAACACCATTCGTTCGAATTCATATATATACAGTGTAAATTAAGTATGGAAACAAATTTGTATTTTTTTAACCGAAGCAAATAAATATATTTTGTTTGTGGCATTGGTTGTTAACTTAAGTTCCGTACATTGTGACATCACAATTTTTTTCATCCCCCTAACAGGGAGAGGGGTGAGGAGCAACTTAATTTTTTAGAATATCAACCCCTATTGAGTGACCCCTCATTTTGAAGGGTTTGTCAAAAGAAATAAACTGGCGCAAACCCGAAGTCGATATCTTAACTCTAATCCGAATGGCAGGCATTTTAAATTTTGAGATGAACACACAAGTTAACTATGGATACTCCAATTTACCTTTCAAGCGGGTTACATTTGGCAAGTCAAACTCTGGATACCATCATTAGATGGAAAAGTGGCCGTTTTTGCCTTATTCGTGATTTTGTGCCTTATTGTGATTCGGTTTAAACAATACACATTTTTCCATACTTCATTTTACACACTGTATATATATATATATATATATATATATGAAAATAAAAAAGGCTATTGTTATACGATAAAAGGATAACAAAATAAAATGATAACAAAAGGATGTTGCTATACGATAGCGGCCGTAAATAAGGTCCGATCTTAATGAAATTTGGTACATAAATGTAAAGTGGCAAAATCTCGGACGAGTTTGTAAACCAGCCTGATCGGACCACTGTAAAGTAGTATGTGTGGTTAGCGTAAAAATCTTGCACTTTTTGATACAGCTGAACCACTTGGTGAGTGTATAAAAGATATCAGTAGAAGTATTTTTGTCCGAAGAACTAACCTTGAATTCGTGTAGAACACTGGGGGCCCCAAATCAGCCATTAGAGATGGCCGCCATTAAATTCATAAATTGCTCTATAACTCCAGGAATAGTATTCGAGTCTTAATAAACTTTTTTTGTTTGAAAGGTATTTTTGAAATAAAACTTTTTTGTAATAACATTTCTATCTAAAGTTAGTAGTTTTCATATTATATTTGAAAAATCAAATTTCCCATTTAATTTCATAAGAAAGTATACGTCCTTAAAAATGTGTTTTGAAGGGCTTTTTAAAGCTCATAGCTAAATGTAATATGTTCTATAGGTTGAGACCTTATACGCACAGATATTTTATTCCAATTGGTAAACTATTATCGAAATAATGGCATCAAAAAGATAAGTGCAGAGGCTGTTTTCCGATGAGTTTGCCTAGTTTTTTCGGTATTTATTGGAGTAAAAAAACATAATTTAGGTGAAACCCAAATAAAATTAGAGGAAAATAACTAATGAATCGAGAAAAATTGATCATGGTAGTATAATTAGCGAATTTTCCCTATAGGGAAGAAGCTATTACCGTAGGTCTCATGGTAAGACCTAAGCCCAAGACCATAATAACTTTTCGTTTTGGGGCCCCCAGAAGCAAAAAAACACCATTCGTTCAAATTTCTAGATATATATATATATATATATATATATATATCTATATATATATATCTATATGTATATATCTATATATATCTATCTATATCTATCTATCTATATATATCTATCTATATCTATCTATCTATATATATCTATCTATATCTATCTATCTATATATATATTTATATATATATATATATATGTATATGTATATATATATATATATATATGTGTCTGTAAGCACGATAGCGCTCGCAAAAATGGTCCGATCGGAATGAAATTTGGCACAGGCGTGTAAAGTAGTAATTATTCAGACAAATTCGTGAACCAGCCCGATCGCACCCCCGGAAGGGGGGGGTCAAGCGGGTAAAACCCCTCCAAAAATGGGTTTTTCGAGTTTTTTATATAGAAAAATAAAATTTATCGAATTTTGGTTGGCACCATTGAATTCAGCTCAAAAAAACAAACAATTTAGTAATTTGAATCAATCATTGCTCTATGTCCATTGGTTACCGAGATACTGAAAGTGGTAAACACAGTACGTTGTCTCAATGTTAACCTTATGGGGAATAAGTAAAATTCTATATCTCGCTTATTTCTCAACATATCTTAATGAAACTTGGTTTGTGGCTTCATATAGATTAGATCTAATGTATTTTAGTATAAATCCCGGATATTTCCGTTTTTATGGCAGCAAACCTGCATACTCATTCCCCATGTTATCCTCATGGGAAATAAAAAAATGCAATATCTTCCTTATTTCTTAACATATCTTGATAAAAGTTGGTGTATGGCTTCTTCTAGTTCAGATCTACTAAACATTGAATTAAAACCACCCAGTTTTAAAATACCTGTTGCAGCAAACCTGCATACTCATTCCCCATGTTATTCTTTATGGAACTTACAAAAACATGTAAAATCTCGTTATGTTGGATTGAAATATGTTGTTTCGCAATTTAAATTCGCTGAGTATGCAGGTCTACTGCAAAAGGGGTATTATGTTATAATATACTCGTATATTTAAGAGTCGAAAGGTGTTTTTGGTCGCTCCATGTTAAGCATAGTTTTCCGTAATAAAAACTTTATCCGTCGGTAGAATTGAATAAAAATTTTTGAAAATGCTCAACATAATCTCCTTATTGATATAACATTAAAAAATCTTGAATAAATAATCTCCAAGCAGTATTTAAATAGGCTTTTCAATGGTTCTTAGTGGTAAAATTAAACCTGGCTGCTAGCGCTCCTCCTGGAATTCGGAGCAATCGTGGCTGTTGCAACCTACACATAATTGCTCCAAATCTTCCAAATTAAGCCGCTGAATATAATTTTATTTTCAAGTGTTCAATATAAACATTTTATCGATTCAAATCAAAACATCTCAAATAAAAATTTTTGTCGGCGGTTTAATTTATTAGTACAGTTCTCGCAAAGACGTGTACTTAGCATCATCATGCTTGCGCCGAAATCCACAAGGGGGCGCTAGCAGTAAGGCTTAATTTTACCACTAAAAATCATTGATAAGCCAATTTAAATTATGTTTGACGATTATTTATTTATTTAAGATTTTTTATGTAATATCAATAAGATATTTATGTTGAACATTTTCAAAAATAATTTATTCAATTCTACCTTTTGATGATTTTAAAGTTGTTAATATCACACAGTTGTTTGTTAGGACTCTCATTATTTACATGTATAAAAACAGATTAGATATATTTACTGAAATTGGTCATGAACACTTTACCCGTGCATCTGCAAACTCGGGTATTGTTTTACCCAGACTGCATAAATCAATAAATAGAACAAGTCCTTTTTACGTTGCCAACATTCTTTTTCAAAGTTTGCCCCATCCCTTAAAATTTCCTCCGCCGTGTAGCCTTACCACGTACAAATTCAAAGTTAATAAGTGGCTGCACCATATTGGGCGTGTTGAGATAGAGCGTTTGATCAAATCTCGATATGTACAATGACACTGTAGGAGGGGCGTCTGTTGAGTAATGTGCGTGCGTGCGTAGTGTGTGTGTGTGTGTGTGTGTGTGTGTGTGTGTGTGTGTATGTATGTGTGTGTGTGTGTGTGTTTGTGTGTGTGTGTGTGTGTGTGTGTGTGTGTGTGTGTGTGTGTGTGTGTGTGTGTGTGTGTGTGTGTGTGTGGGGCGCGCATGTGGGTGGGCATGCGTGTGTGCGAGCGTGCGTGCGTGTGTGCGTGCGTGCAGGTGGTATGGTGGAGCGTGTGCTAGGTGAGAGGGGGGGGGTTTGTTTTGTGCGAATGAGCCAGGTCTCACTCTTGTTCTTTGGCTGAGTTTTGTAACGCTTTCATTTATAAATATGTTTATTAATATTAAGTGTTTTTATGGTTGGATAAAAAAGTAAAGTTTATATTTATTGTTCTCCGATGGTAGGCTTAATTAGTATTGTGTTTTTTTTTTTTTTAGTCTTAACTGATTGTGAAGTGATTGAACTCTGCTTCTGAAGTGATATATTAATTTGTTTTTTAATTTAATACAGACTGTCTGATTTTGGCTCGGTCCCTGCGCTCAAGCGTAGCTTTGCAGGGACCTATTTTTCACTCATATTAGTTTATTTTTTATTACTCAATGTATCCAATTATGTGAAAATAAACGATTGATTGATTGATTTTTTACCCAATTCTCAATTTTACTCAAGTTTTTATTACGGAAAACTATGCTTAACATGGGGCGACCAAAAACACCTTTTGACCCTTAAAAATGTATGAAAACATAAAATTATGCTATGATTAATTTTGTTCGGTTCGTTAGTTATTTTTCTCTAATTTTATTTGGGTTTCACCTAAATTATATTTTTTTACTACAAGAACTACCGAAAAAACTAGGCAAACTCGGAAAACGGCCTGTGCGTGTATCTTTTGAGGTAATTATTTTGAAAATAGTTTACCAAAATTTGGTAAATTAATGGTATAAAATGTTTATGCACACAACGTTTCAACCTATATAACATATTACGTCTAGCTATAGGCTACTTGACCCCTCAAAACGCAATTTTTAGAGGAATTAGACTTTCTTTTGGAATTCAATGGGAAAATTGGTTTTTCAAATGTAATATGAAAACTACTAACTTTAGAAAGAAATGTTCAATAAAAAAAGTTTTACTTTAGAAATACCTTTCAAACAAAATAAAAGTTTATCAAGGTCAGAATACTTCTAGTGGCTTGTAGGGGTAAAAGCCCCTAAAAATATAATATCAATGCTGAATATTTAATAATCTAAAGTGTTTATATAACATTTGATGTGTAATGTTAAATGTATTTCGATATTTGCTATACGTTTCAGACTTTTAAAAAAGGTCACAACTTCAGTATAGTAAAGGGCTGAATCCCTGGAACAGTGGCACTATCCGCCGACCTCAAAACAAACCCAGTTCACTTTGTTTCCAATTAAACATATGAAAATGGTTTGAAAAAAATCCTAAAAGTTAACCACACAATGTAGCAGTTAATTTATATCCCCAGGAAAGTCACGAGATTCAACACAAAAATGTAAACAAATTGTGACGTTATCAAAATATCATCATCAAGCTCTTATGTAGCCTCTAGCTGTTCAAAAGTATACATTATGGACGGTTAGAGGGTAATTATTATGGAAAATTCCGATTGAGGCTACATTTTTTACCCAATAGGCAAATAGATACGGATTAAATCAGAAAAAGTTCTCTCATTGACGCTTCCACGCTCCACGTTGAGAGTCTCTGGCTCCCTACCTTACGGGAGTTAGGTTTGGAGACCACCAGCTTAGTGAATAGTTAATATTGAGGATTTTAACTAACGTCCCACACGTTTTTATGGTTGCTCGGGAGTAAATGCTGCTTTGTGTTTGTAGATTCAATATTCAATGTACTTTTATTGGCCAAATTTAAAGTTGATGTTGCACTCAATCGCTGTTACTGCAGCACACTCTTGTTGTATGGCCATTTCCGACCGCACATAAAATTGGCAGAGCTATAAGCCTTAATAATGCTAAGTTTTCTCTATACCTATACTCTGCACTTATCGATTGTGTTAATATTACAAATCACTTCGCTTTAAATCAGCATCAACTACTACTTATCTAAACAAAACAGACGTATGTAATTCCTAATGTTTTTAAAATGGTTAGTGTACTATAGCCACAAAATTATAAAATAAGAAAATTCAAAAGTAGAAAACAGTTATTTCTTATAGTAGGTTTAACCTACATTCAAAGCTGAATTTTAAATAAACCATATTATTTATCAACCTCTATCATGTGGTTTTAAACCAAGTATGAGCAACACATGTTTTATTGTAAACAAAGCAGACGTTTTTAGCTTCTAATGTTTTTTAAATGACAGATATTTTATGTTATATCTAATTTTCTGGCGAATTTCAAGCAACTTCAGTATTTTTCCCACCATTACGAAATAAAGACCTTTAATTTGAGCCCTCTCCCATCTTTCTACGACTTGCCGGATGCCCACAATTTTGACGCAAAGAATTGCCTTACGAAATTAAATATACGATTACCGGAGTTATAGAGCAATTTATGAATTTAATGGCGGCCATCTCTAACGGGGCGTCCTAGCTGAGCGGGAAAAAATCGCACGCGCGGGCGAGCAAGCGATTTTCTCGCCCGCAATAATTTCAAACGCATGGAAAGTAATGAGAGAGTCCTAGCTGAGCGTGCGATTCGCGCGGGCGGGCGACGCGAGCGATATCGCACGCGCGAGCGAGCGACAAAAGACAAACTTGTTTGTCTTTGGTCGCTCGCTCGCGCGTGCGTTCACTGCGTCAAGTGCTCTGCGACCGGTACGACGTGTGACTCCTTCCACCATGACCTCAGAGATATTAATATCAGAGATACAGAAGTATTCAAGTTTGTGGAATCTGAATCATCCGTATTACCACAATCGTCTGATGCACGAACGGCTATGGGAGACGGTTAATGCCTAGTAAGTAATCATTAAAACAATGTTCTGTAAACACGTTATGGTAAATATGTAAGTTTAATGCTGAAATTAAACGTAATCAAACGAAAAGTTAGTTTTAAGTTAACATTACTAATAAATGAACATAATAGAATAATTGTTATACAACTATTCCATGGTCTGTAAAAATTAATTGTTATTAATATTAAAAATTATTCTTTTATGATTCTTTCATTCTAAAATAAAGGGTTCCGTTTCTTGCTTGAATGTTGAGTATTCTTTATTACAACTTTACAAGCTTTTTGTCGCAATGAATGAAACTACTCGTATATTATTACTGTTAGGCTTATTATATGCAATAAATTGCGACTCGCCAAAATAATTTCTCCTTTCCAATTAACATTTTAACTACAACTATTTAGACAGCTAACTCGCACGTTCATAGTTTTTTGCCACGCTTTTCCAGCACAGACCCTTTCTACAGTTAAATAATTAAATAACTAAATACAAAAATTGCTTGGACAATTATTATAGGATTACATGTAAGTATATGTGTATGACATACAGGAGTGAAATACTTTAATGACATTTTTATTTATGTATAGAAGCTTGTCAAACCATAATTTAAACGAAGAGTTGAATTCAGCCTCTAAGTAAAAATTTCACTCCTATAGTGAAAACAATAATTTTATCTATTAATAATTTTAACGGCAGCACCGTTATCAAATCGCTCGCCCGCCCGCACCGCAGGTTCCACTGTGGACACCCTTTTGGCCGGCGTTGCGAGCGAGCGGGAAATCGCTCGCTCGCCCGGGCGTGTGATTTTTTCCCGCTCAGCTAGGACGCCCCGTAATGGCTGATATGGGCCCCCCAGTGTGCTGAAATTCCCAAGGTTATGAATTTCTACACGAATTAAAGGTTGGTTCTTCGGACAAAAATACTTCTACTATATTCTATACACTCAGCAAGTGGCCAAACTGTATCAAAGAGTGCAAGGTTTGGATGAAAATTGACGCTAACCACACACACGTACTAAAGGGGGGTAAAGGGGGACAAACTTCCCCCCCCAAAAAAAGAGGTTGATATTTGCAGGTCCTTGGGAGCCGTCCACATGGAGGAGCGGGAGACAATAGCTTAAAAGGAAGTGGTTTGTAGTAAATATCTGGACCCAAAACTGTATTGCCGTATCTTTGTTGGTTAAGAAAATATTAAACTCTGAAGGGTTTTTTTTAAACTACAGCTTATTACGGAGAAATTACTTGTAATCTCAGGTCAAGTTTCAATCCCTTTTAATAATTACTGTTAAAAATAAAGGATTAGTTTGTATAAATTATTTAATTTCCATAATTTAAAATTCAACCAATCATTTATCTCATTTGTAATCACACAAAGTTTATTATACAAAATAATCATTTTCATCTAGCCAGTTAACATAAGGGAATGTGTTCGGGGACCAAAAATACAAGCTATTGAGTGTTGCCGAACCCCTGACCAAGCAGCCAATAAATAAGATAAGCCACACAAGCGAGGTCCTTTACGCTTGGGGAAGCAAGTTTTAATCGCAGAAGCCGTGTAACCAGTCTCTTAATGTAGTGTAGTTGCCTAAAATATTATGGTACACTCCACTAGCAATAAAATTCAACTGAAAGTTCACATATCATTTAAAAATTATTTACTGAAGATGAAATATTTGTTTGCAGTTTTTATTAAATGCATAATGGCTTTGTCAAAACAATGTGCATAGATCATAATTTATATTCCTACTAAACTTATGTAAACTTCACAAACCTATTTTTGAACTTAACGTAAGTACAAAGACAAACATGAGCAAAGAATTTGTCTCTCATTTTGTTAGCGAATTTTCCTAACAGGGAGGAGCTGTTACTGTAGGTCTCGGCATAAATGTTCAAAATTGTATTATGAAGAGTTTCATAAAATAAACAAAATTTCGCGAATTCGAGGACAATATCATGTTTCCTAGTTTCCTTACGTTAAGCTAACGGGAAATACATAAAATTGTTTATCTATATTATCAATACGCTACATGGAAACCTCGCATCAATAAGGTCAATGAGGGGTGTTTTTTTCAAGATTTATCTTCACATATCATACATTAAAATACACGTCAGAGTGTGCAAATGAGCAGACTGGATTTAGTTTTTTCATTTAGTCACCTCATTCAAATGAACTTGGTATGTGGTTGATCTAGTTAAGATTTATAATTTCCAAATATATGTCAATTTTAAATTTCCGTGGTAGCAAAACTGCATACTCACTGCCTTTGTTTACCTTTTGAAGATTAATTTTGCTAGCCCTTTTTTGGATTTAAGTTGATTTTATTTGATTTGAAACTACTTCTAAACTATTTATTTAAGCATTATGTTTACTGAATATGTAGAACTGCTACAACGGTAATATTTCTCTTTATCACTGTATTTTTTTATAATCCATTCCGAAGGAACGTAAGTGAACATTGTGGAGTAATGGAACACCATTAAAAGACTAGGTACTCAAACAAAATATAGGCTGCAGAGCACAAGAAATCATCATGAAATTAAATGGAAATTAGTACGTCAGTTAAAATTATGAACCATTTAAAAATATCATTTTTTGAGGTACCTAAAGGCTAGGTACCGCAATTACCAAAGATGTTTTATTTCCAATCGGTAAATGGAGTAGTTGACGTGGTTAGATTGACGACTTGGCTTTAACAAACTTGAAGTAGGATTACTATAAACTAATCCCCTTCGTCAGTAAACAGTCACGCTATTCTGCTTCGCCTAGCGTTGAATACTGGTGTGATGAATGATTTTATTTTATCATAAAAATTTGTAAAATCTCCATCATGACAGAAATATGCGTTCTTCGTGTGAATTTCTGATACGGTACGTGTATTTTCACAAACATTATCATACTTAATTTGATAAAAATACATAACAGTTTTCTGTTGGAAATAGATCATGAATACAAAGGCGACCTCCATTAAAAATTCACTAAATAATGGTCTTTTACCAAGTTTAATTGAGGCAGTAATTATTAGAGTGATTCTGAAAGTTATCTTAAGTCGGTTAAGGTGGTTTCCGTGCGTTTACTTTACACTCCTCATAACTAACGTAGTCCGTCATGCGCAGTGTCCGTTGTAATGTTGGACCTAGGTTTCGGCTACTTGCCATCTTCAGCTACTGAAGGTGGCAAGTAGCCGAAACCTAGGTCCAACATTACAACGGACAGTGCGTATGACGGACTACGTTAGTTATGAGGTCTGAAAGTTATATTTGACATTATAAGCTTTACATTGGTCATTTATTTTTGTATTTCTTTTAATAACACGGTAACAATTGAGGAAATATAAAAAACATATTTTGCACTTAATGGTGTGACTCACAACTTGATTTTAAACAGTTCCTGTTCCTATTAGAATATGGAAAAATTATATATTTAAATATATTTAAAATACATTTAAAACACCAATATATATATAAAATATATTATCAAATAAATATTATTTTAGTTTATATTTAAAATATATTTGAAATATATACCAGGATATATTTCAAATATATTTAATGAAATATATTTTAGGAATATATTTTGAAATATATAACATATATATTTCAATTCAAGTAAGACGTACATATTATGAAATACTATTAGTGAAATATATTTGAAATATATTTGAAATATATTCTTATATATATTTTAAATATATTTAATGAAATATATTTTTGAAATATATTTTGCAATACATTACAAATATATTAAAACTGAAGTAAGACATATATCTTACGAAATACTGTTTGTGAAATATATTTTAAATATATTCTTGTATATATTTCAAATATATGTAATGATATATATCTTCCAATACATTACAAATATATTAAAACTGAAGTAAGACGTATATATTATGACGTACTATATAGTATATATATATATATATATATATATATGTATATAGTTAGTGATATATATTTTAAATATATTCTTGTATTTATTTAAAATATATTTAATGAAATATATTTTTGAAATATATTTTGCAATACATAAAAAATATATTAAAGCTGAAGTAAGACGTATATATTATGAAATACTTTTAGTGATATATATTTTAAATATATTCTTGTATATATTTCAAATATATTTAATGAAATATATTTTTAAATTATATTTTGCAATACATTACAAATATATTCAAACAGAAGTAAGACAGTACAAGGTGTCTATAAAAGAACTCCGGGATTTAAAAAATTACATCTTAATGCCTGTAGAAGATAGCAAAATGCAGTTAATTTCTTTGAAACAGCTCATAAGGTTTAACTCATAGCAATTGGGAATGTTTTTGTCAAGAGGTGGTAGCGCTGCGGAACATTGACCTTGAAACTACGTAGCGCGGCTGTCAAGTGCTGTCTGGATTGTTGTGCTAAAGGCAGCGCCGCAACAAAAGGCTCAGTGTGTTATTTTGCTAGTATAAACTAAATATGTTGTTACGGTACAAAGAATCCTTCGAAAATTCGTGATGTTGACTACCTCAGGCAACGAATAATTAATTTTGTGGCAACCGCTCCCCTCCAGAAATGTCAGCCAGGACATAAAAGGAGGTGGAATATCGTTACGATGTGTGCTGTGCCACCAAGGGGGCCCATTTTGAACTTCATGAAATTGCTAAAAAAACTTGAAAATGCTACCTTTTAATAATTTATAACCAGTTACATAAGCTTATTGCTTCATAAAAATATTTTGCCTCAAAACCCTAAAGTTATTTTATAGATACCCTGTATAAGTAAACATAATTACACCAATATAGATGAAAACTTAAAAGTACTGACCAGAATGTACACATATAAAAATTACAAAGAAAAATTACATGTCAAATAATTGATATTTCTTAGTCAATTTTTATGCAATCCTATACTATATAGGATGTATAAACGAAACACAATTGAAATACATCTCAATATACTGTCACCCAACACATATCGTAATGCCCAATGCTAAATCAGATTATGTACGATTAACAAAGCATCTACTGTATGAGACTTTTAAAAATGCGGAAGTAAAAATAGCCTGTGGAACTAAAAAATAATAATAATTCATTCGATTTATAAGCGATCATGCACAACCAACAGAAGAAAAGGAAAAAGATGACGAAAGCAAGGGAGTGTATGAATAACTTAAGGGGAGTCTCTACTAAAAATCCTAAAATCATAATTAAAGGTAATTTTAAGTATATAGCCATGTATTATACTTCAGATGGGCCTAAAACTACTATTCCCTATGTCATTTATTAAAAAAAAATATAGGGCCTAAAACTCGATTTTACCGATTTTTTCAAGGTTTTTTTAAAATTGTTATTCCAAGAAAAATATTGGACCTACACAATGTTCAAAGGTATCATTTAGTTCAGCATTAAATTTAGTTAAAAATCACGTATTTTTAGTTATGTAGGCCAAAAATTACTATTTTTCATTTTCTTTCAAACTTTAGTACTTTTTTCATTTTTTTTATAAAATTTAAGATTTTTAAATTTTTTATCCACTGATCCAAACTTATTCAAAATACGTGATTATTTAGATAATTTATCTTAGATAACCCAAAAAGAATTTGAAGACTGTAGCTTCAATAGATTTTTTGGAATATCAAAAGTTATATGCTAGATACAGTCATAATGCTACTTTCGGTACCGTAATCGCGAGTTTTCTAAAGAAGAGTCTAAAGAAGTGTTTTCTAAGAAGTGTTCCAAAATAAGGCAAAAAATTATATTTATTGATTCATTTACAATTTATATAATTGTTACATATTAAATATGACACAGTAACAATATAAGAGTGTCAAAATAATTTTTTTATTCTACCATTTTGTGCGGTGAATATGAAAGCCGCGAATTTTGTTTTTCTGCATACCAACGTATAATATGAATTTCATGCCATAATAAAGTTGTTAAAAACTATGAAATGTGTTTTTTTGTATTCAGGAATAAACAAGTAAAAATTAGGTGTGAACAAAAAAATTGAACTTTTCAAGATTTTGGCCATTTTTAGTAGAGACTCCCCTTAAATGTTGGAACTGTGATACGGTATCATCTATGTTGGACAAACTTTAGAATAAATTTTCATATAAGATTCAAAAAACATTTACAGTCTTCACCATCTCCTATGGTAAACTTTAAGTATGCAACGTTTGTTAGATACAACAGCAACTAATTAATTACTGAATGCTGTCCTTTAAAAACAGACTATTGCTACAACGCAAAAGCATTGAAACTTCAACTCTAAAAGGAAACAGCGTTCCCAATCAGTTTTACATCCTAAGTTATGCCGCGTCACCCATGAGTCGAAGTGGCCAAGCGTTTTAAGGCGTAGGTTAGGTTAGGTGTAGGCGTAAGGTAGTTAAAGCGAAGGTCCGGGGTTCGAATCCCAGCGGAGTCGCCCTTTTTTTGTTCATGAAAATCAAATATATAAGGCTCATATTATATATTTACTTATCAATTTATTAATTTTTTGAAGAGTTTTGACAATTAAATTGAAAAAGTCATATTTTGTAATTTTTTTTGAAATATAAATGGAATATATCTATAATATATTCTTATTCCAAACAACAATATATTTACCTAAATATAATATAAATATAAAATAATATATTATTAACAACAAACAATAATATAATTTAAATATATTTTAGATATAAATTAAATATATAAATATATATTTGGTAAATATATAATTATATCTTTCTGGGTCCAATAATTTGTATATTTAAATATATTTCAAATATATGACGTTTTATTCAAAAATATATTATTATATATTTTTGAAAAATATATTTTAAATATAAATTTTTCCATATGGGAAAATAGATATCAGAGCACAAAACCTGCGATAACCACTATGAAAGAAGTTCACTTAAATAAGATTCAGTACGGGAAGACCGAGCTTTGCTCGGATAAAGAAATAAAAACACCTGATTCAGCTGTTTTGGTTGAAATTGTCTATAACGATAACATGGCCACTTCGAAGGGCTAGGGGACGGAAACCGGATTTTCCCGGTCTTGGTGACTAGATCCAATCGAGTCCTTGTTGAGGCCAAAACCCCCGCATTAAAAGAAATAATCAAAAGTCCTTGGACGAAAATATTCTTTACCTGTAGACCCTACAAACATTGGTTATATGAAAGTATAAATATATAAAGTATATGTAGGAAAAAATATGATTCTATAAACTGAAATTTTTGTACAATGCACTTATAAAAGAATAAAGAAGTTAGAAAACAGAACAGAAAATTTGGAACAATAATTGATGTTATGATTAGAATTATTTAGATCCTCAATTGAAGAACTCAATTTTAAAACGTTTAAAATCTGAAGAAAAATAAGGCAGTGTTGGGTGGCAGCATTTCTTAAAAGTCAAATATTATTTCGTTGTGTCAATGTATCATTATTTCAGCTGTATTATTTATATTAGATATAAAACTTGATTGTAGCCGCACGAGTTATTTGGAATAACAGCACCAAAGGTAATTTAAACTATGATTTCACGTCAGGAGATTAATTCAAAATACTACAGAGAATATGCAAACTGATCAATATTAGTGCGAAAGCAAAAAATTATCAGTAAAAAAATAACAAATCGAAAGAGCACGACTATTGCTATCATATGTTCCAAATTAGCAAGTAATTAGTCTATGTGTACAAATTGTAGGAACAATGACTTTAAAATACCCCCGTTGCAGCAAACCTGCGTACTCAGCGAATTTTCAATTACAAATATCCCATAATTAATCCATTATTACGAAAAAAATAAAACAAAAACAAGAGATATATTTATATATTAAAATAATATATTATAGCTTGTTTTACAGAAACTTTGTAAAAAAAATATTGGTAAATGGCTTAGATGAAAGAATACAAATATTTAATATAATGAAGTCGGCAAGAATGTTTATTTTTAAATTATATTAACAAATGTGTTAACACATAATTGTTTAAAAAACCTTAATTCTATTAAATACATTGATGAACTGAGAAATCACTAAAAGCGATTCCTTGAAAACCTCAGTAGAGGGTAAATACGACATTGGGTAAGCTAACATTAATATCTCGGAGACCAATGGACTTAGAGAAATGATTTAAAATACCAAATTGTTTGTTTTTTCGAGCTTAATCCAATGATGCAAACAATAATTGGATAAATATAATTTTTCCATTTGAAAAACTCAAAAAAACCCATTTTTGGGGGGTAAAATTGGGCCTTTACCCCTCTTTGGATATGTCGATCTGGCTGGTTTACGAACTCGTCCAAGAGAATCTAGTTTTACATGTCTGTACCAAATTTTGTTTCGATCGGAGGATATTTACGAGAGTTATCGTGTTAACAAAACTCAAAAAATGAAAATTCTATTTCCCATATAAGCCCATGTTAAATTTTGAAACAAGTCTCGATTTTTGCAGGTAAAAATTCGTTTTCACAAGAAACTCACTTCATATCCAGAAAGTACACATAAAAAGCTGTCAATTAATATAAATATTAATATGATTGTTGAGGTTACCCTGAACGGATATTTTTTGTCCATTCTGTTCTGTTAAAACGACGGTAATAGCTTATTTCTAAGGAAATTCGCTAATAACGTAGAGACCAATGGACCTAGAGCAATGATTGAAGCTACCAAATTGTTTGTTTTTTCGAACTGAATCCAAAGGTGAAAGCTATAATTTGATAATTTTGATTTTTCAATTTGAAAATCTCAAAAACCCCATTTTTTGGTTGACAAAAAGGGGCCTTCCAGAGGTATTTTCGCTTATATCTCGGAGACCAATGGACTTAAAGAAATGATTTAAAATACCAAATTGTTTGTTTGTTCGAGCTTAATCCAGTGGTGCAAACAATAATTGGATAAATATAATTTTTCAATTTGAAAAACTCAAAAAAACCATTGGGGGGTAAAATTGGGCCTTTACCCCTCTTTGGATATGTCGATCTGGCTGGTTTACGAACTCGTCCAAGAAAATCTAGTTTTACATGTCTGTACCAAATTTGTTTGTTTTTTGAGCCGAATCCAATAATGCCAACACAAATTTGATTATTTTTATTTTTCTATGTAAAAAACAAAAAAATGTTTGGGGGTTTACCCCCCCTTTACCCCCCCTTCCGGTAGTCCGATCGGGCTGGTTTACGAACACATCCGAATGATTACTACTTTACACATCCATGCCAAATTTCATTAAGATCGGACCATTTTTACGTGAGTTATCGTGCTTAAACACACACACACACACACACACACACACAAATATATATATGTATATATATATATATATATATTTATGTGTGTGAAAAAATATATATAGATAGATATGAAAATGAACGAATAGTGTGTTTTTTGCTTCTGGGGCCCCAAAACGAAAAGTTATCATGGTCCCGGGCTTATGTCTTACCATGAGTACTACGGTAACAGCTTCTTCTCTGTAGGGGAAATTCGCTAAAACCTAGACTCTGACATAACACATTGACAGACCCCAATTAATATTAGGCTTAAATATACCTTAATACAACATTATTTTTATTGAGCTCCTTCAGATTTGTTATATCAAGGGTGTATTGTAATTTTTAGCGTGAGCAAAGCCACGGGCGACTACTATGTATTTACAATACAATGATAAAAAAAAACAGTTCTTAAACATTTTTTCGTAGAAATAATAAGACTTTAACACATCTTAATTCTGCTTCTGGCAACACACTTAAACTAAAGATACTAAATCTTTACCTCTTTAAAAATAATTTCAAAAAGCGTTGAAAACAAGTGATTAAACAAGTTTATCAAGCTGCTATAGCGGAAACGAATCATGCGCAACACACATTAGATACACTTCCAGAAATGACATTAGGTATTGACATGTGTTGCTCTCAAGGGAAATCCACAGTAAACATTCCTATACATTATATTCTCTTTTGAAGTCCTTTGCGTGCTCATATTAATCGAACAGAAAATTCATTCAAGCCAAAGAAACAATATGAATGAGCCATGAAACAATTTTATTATTTCCAGATGTTCTATGTCTTGTCGAATGGTTTATTGAAGGGTATATAAACCTCAGATATAATTACTGATATAGTAAAAAAACCTTTTTAAAATACCCATTTTACTTAAGACACATAAACCTTCCTTAACAAGTAAAAATAACCCGATTTTTAAAACAATCATGAATGCCCTGGATTCTATATCTTCCACGTTTTTTGTTTCCTGTGTACTGAAGAGGATATGAAAAATTATGAGTAGTCATAAGGAAAAACTTATGACTACCCTATAAACTAGTCAATTTGAGTAACCGGGGTTAATTTCATTGTTATGAAAGATTTTATAATAGTACCGGGGACCGAGCTTTGCTCGGATTAAATAAAAACAACCGGCTGATTCAGCTATTTTAGTAAAAAAATCCACAACTATAACATGAGCACAAAACTATAACACTGTTTGAGCATGGTATCAACGCCTTTATAGAGCTGTGCCTTCAGCTTTTTCTGTTCCAGCAAAAATGAGTTGATTCGGTCTCGTTCAACACTGATAAAACATAATGACGTCCCCGTTGAAGTTGGTCATTATATTTTCTGTCAGTTCCTTGGAGTGCAGCGGTCTTGCGATTGCCGGTCGGAACCACGGTAACTGGGTCGGAACACAAGTGGCTTATTCACGAATTGAAGTTTTGATATCTTAGACCGACGATTGGAAGCAGTTTACACTATGTTGGTCTTTTTTACACAAGTCTCCTTGTGGGTAAAAGAGAGGATATGGGAATGGCTTGAGCGGCGGCTCGAGCGTTTTCTTCTTCAATGACCTCGCGCATCATCGTGAACGCTTTTGGGCGAAAGGGTTATTTTTGTTTCGCAGGATCCTCTCTAGTAACTGGATGAATTCAAGGTCCATGCTGGCGTTCGCAGCAATTCGTTCGTCGACGGCGTCGTTTGGGTCGAGAAAAAACATCTGCCCATTGCGCGGTCTTTCGAATTCTCCTTGTTCATCTTGCGTTGGACGAGCAGCAATATTCCGATATTCATACGATGATACACTTGGCCCCCGGCGATGAAACAGTAGATGCCTCGGGTGTTGCTCGTTCGGTCATCTTTTACATTGAATGACGCAAAAGCGAAGATGGCGTCGAGCCTACATAGGCCCTATGCCAGCCGAAAAAAATTTGGGAAGTCTATGTTGGCGGGCGAACGGCAGCGCAAGTTCGTTTGGGAATCGTAAAGCCTTTTAGGGGTATTTTCCGTGGAGACAACAATCGCCAAATGAATCTCTGCCTGTTCTGTTCTGCACTCGTTCCTCAGGGAAAAATATGGCTCCACAATGCATGCATGCGACGTTAAACGGTCCCATTCTTGAATACTCAACATCCGCTGTCATGGCGACCTTATTAGCTTTGAGGAACTGTAGTGCGCTGACGTTAAAATTGCTGACGAACTTGGTCAGTTCGGTGAATCGTTTCATTTTCGATTTCTTCAAAACGTCGGGCAGCGATTCGTTGCCGTTCTTGCTCATGGTGATCGGCCCGTTCTTCATAATTGAGCTGGGCCGTAATATCTTATATACTTTCTTTACTTTTATTCTTCGACGCGCGTATTAGCCGTGGTTCGTAGATACTTTGTGAGACGAAGGAGCTTGTTGAATCCGGCTCGATTACAGATGAAGATGTAGAGGCTCGTTGAAGGTCCTGAGGATTGTTTGTAGCTCCTCACCCTTGCAAACTCTGAACACAGATTCGTCTTAGAGGTCTTCCACGTTTCATTTTCATTCCTTAAAATTTCTATAATCTAAAATATGTCCTTAAAAATATTTAACACTGATCAAAAATAAGGCAAACTAAAATGTTTAATTCAAAATAACCTGTAAAAAATAAAATTTGTTGTTTACAATTCAAATGAAAATAAAAACAATCTGAATCAGCTGTTCTGGTTTTAATTGCAGCTACGAAAAATGCCCATGACGATGGGCACTTTGAATGGGCACTTAGAAGTGCTGTAGGGCGGAAACCGGATTTTTCCCAGACTTGAGACCAGTTCCAATCGATTTCTGGTGGTCTAAAACCCCAAATTGAACGAAAACTAGTGCGGAATAAAAATGTTGCCCGTACAAACTTTGCCTGTTTTAGAGTACAAGTACCTGGTGGGCCGAGCCTTGCTCGGTTTTATTTCATGTTTACGAGTTCATCCAGTTACTATAAAATATTTCAATGTCATAAAATTGATAAATAGAAACCTTTTTAATGCTCCATGGACTCTTCATCCTATTTGCTGTATTTTCCCTTGATGGCTGTAGATTCCAAACAGCTGTTATGATTACTTCATTTGTTTACACTTTCCTTGTTTATTTTCGTTGCTATCACGGCAACCCATAAGGCCAATGTTAAAATTTAACAACTTTAAAATTCGATTTATTACGTTATTAGATTTTCTCTGGCCAAGTAATCTGCATAAAAAGACGTTTTTGAGTCATAAACTACTTATTTCCAGACTTTGAAGGAAATCCTCTGAGCCGTTTTAGAGATAATTGTGCAGGTATACAAGCAAGCAAGCAAGCAAGACCGATAACATTGCTCGTATGAGAGTATAGGATATATAAATAATATACGGGGTGTTTCGAAACTCTCTCCCGAAACTCCGTGGACACGTTCCATAGGTCAAAAAACAAAAAAAATGACATATAAATATAGGGTCTATCTCGCTCCGTTTTCCGTCTGTGAGTCAGTTTGTGTTTTCAATTAAAACTTTATAACTTTGAAACGGCTTACGATAAATTATTGAAACTTGGTACGTAAACTATAGTTAGTATGGCCAAAATATTTACCAATTTTCAATTTTTTATTTTTGGGAATTTCAAAATGGCGGCCTTTTAAAAGTTTAATTCATTAATATCTAAAAAAGTTGACAGTTTAACACAATCTTTTTACCATATATTTTATTTGTCATTTCATTACAAACATAAAGACACTTTATTTATTAAAATCAGATAATAAATAAGCGATAAATAAGCGAGATACAGCGATTTAAGTAAATCTTGTCATGGCATATTCCACGCGACTAGCGCGAGACCGTCATTGTTTGCAGCGCGGCGCGGGGCGCCACGGTCTCGCGGGCCGGCCTCTGGATGGAATAAACCATGACATGCTTTACTTAAATCGCTGTATCTCGCTTATTTATCATCCGATTTTAATAAAAAAAGTGCCATTATGTTTGTAATGAAATTGTAAATAAAATGTATTGTAAAAAGGTTAGTGTTAACCTGTAAATGTTTTTAGATATTAATGAATTAAATTTTTAAAAGGCCGCCATTTTGGAATTCGTAAAGGTAAAAATTTAAAATTGGTGAAAATTTTGGCCATACTAACTGTAGTTTACGTACCAATTTTCAATAATTTATCTTAAGCCGTTTCAAAGTTATAGAGTTTTAATTGAAAAACACAAACTGACTCACACACGGAAAACGGAGCGAGATAGACCCTAACTTATGTGACATTTTTTGTTTGTTTTGCCCAAAGGAACGTGCCCACAGAGTGTCGGGAGAGAGTTTCGAAACACCCTGTATAGGATAGGAATAACATAATGCTATACTATACAGGGTGTCCAACTTAACTGTGCCACCATTGGTATCTCAGAAACTATTGGATTGAGAGAAAACTTTAAGGGGGGACTTCACCTACTTTTTTAAGACATTTAAACATTTGAATTCCATTTTCCTCTAAAAGGCCGCCATTTTCCAATATGGTGGACAACTTTGATTTTTATTATGGAACACCCTATATTTTATGACGTATAGATTCTACTCTTAATTTTAAGAACTTTTTACTTTTTGACATTTTTTCCTAAACCCAATGGTTATCACTTTGTCTGCGTAGGACGTCTTTAGACGAATAGCGGAGGACGTCCTAAGACGTCCTTATGCAAGGTTTATCAAACAGATTTACTGTCGTCTACGTTTTGGTAGTAGGGGATTGAAACTCTGTCAGCCACTGGGGGACATACTATAGTTTAACGTCATCACCGTCGCTTGCAGTTTCTGCTCTCCAGTTAGTGGCGCTCCTAGCGGTACATGTGGGATTCTTCCCATGTAATCAAAGCAGTTTGGCACGTGCTCCCATCCTATTTTAACGTATTCCTGTGAGGATTTTTGTTAGTTTGCGTGTGTTTTGTTTATCCTTTAGATAGTGCGTAAATAAGATGAGTAAATTTTGAGATTTTGAGTTTTTGTGTGTACTGTAAACCGTAGGACGTCTAAAGACGTCTTCTTTTTTTCACAATTTTATGTGGTATATGGTGACATAGTCGAACTTACAACTGACTAGAAAATCTGAACAAACCAATATTTGTATAGTATATACATATAAACCACGTGAAAAACCTTTTTTATATTTTTAATCCAACCAGTGAGGCTGAAGACGTCTAAAGACGACCAAATCTTTGACGTCATCCTACAAACCGGAAGTGGCCCGAAAAAACATTTACTCGGCATGACTGACCTTCCATAACCATAAACTATGTGAATTAGCAATAAACCTTTACAGCTATGTGGCGGTATATTAATAAAATGTTAGCAGTCAATGTGTTAAGGAGATATAAGCAGTTAAAGTTTCGTTTTTCTCCTTTAAAATGCAATGTGTCCATTTTAACTGTGCCATCCCATGCAATCCTTATGGAGTAAAAATCTATTTAAAATTGTTCATTTCCATGAGTGAATCTCAACTAAAACTGTTTTTATGATTGAAACTAAACTAATTTAAACATTTTAAAGCACTTTTGTTCTCTGGTATTTTTTAATTGACCTAACCGTTAATGATATACCGAGTACCGAGAATTATGCAATGCATTTCTTATGAGGAAAAATCAAACTTTAACTGCCTATATCTCCTTAACCATTGGGTTTAGGAAAAAATGTCAAAAAGTAAAAAGTTCTTAAAATCAAGCGTATAATCCAAATAAGCCATAAAATACAGGGTGTTACATAAGAAAAATCAAAGTTGTCCGCCATATTGGAAAATAGCGACCATTTAGAAGAAAATGAAATTCGTATTTTTAAATGTCTTAAAAAAGTAGGTGAAGTCCCCCGTTTAAAGTTTTCTCTAAATCCAATAGTTTCTGAAATACCAATGGTGGCACAGTTAAGTTGGACACCCTGTATAAATAATCCTATCAGAATAGAAGGTAGTGTTCTTTTTTCATGCATCCAAAATTCATTACCCAATAAAATCTTGTATGGACTTTTTTATGGTTACACTATATAATATAGTGGAACAAGTTATAACATAATAGTTCCTCTCATTCTAGAGGCTTAATATCAAGAAATTAACAGTTAATAATTTGAAAAACCTTTAACAGTTTCGTAAATACATTGACGATTAATTTATTTTCATTTATGGGTCAAGAGAAGTAGGTAGAGTCTTTGTAGGATAAACCTTTAAAATAAGTTGTTAAAAGCTTAAATAAAAACTTAAATGTAATTTTAATTGTTTCGCCGTAAGATGTGTTAATATTGTTTTAATGTTAGACTTTTTACTGCTGTAGGATATTTATAACATGTAATACAATCATCACAGATAATTAAATTTCAAAGTTCAGAGATTCCCAGCTAGCAGTGTATTCTGATGACTGTAAGAACATATACATTTTTCTACATTTGAGAGGAAGTCTTTTCAGAAATAAAATTTACTTAATCTGGAAATTGATCTTTTGGCCTACACTATCCTTGTTGGGTTCAAACTAAAAAAAACCAAACACTTACACTAAACCAACTATTTTATGATGCTAATTAGTAATGATAGAAGTTTTCACTTGCCTTTCACTTTAAGTTACAACTTTAAGCCATTTCAGTTGTCGAGTAAAATAAAAACAGTAGGTACTGTGTGTTTGTCTATAGGAATTTTAGTTTTATGTACGTATATTTTGGAAACTACGGTTCAAATACTTGTATAAAAAGATACCAAAATCTGAGTATTTTATCTAGTGAATTCAGGATATATCAGTGTGCAAAAATGATTTTATAAAACTTGTTTTGACATTGGGCGCGTTCAGCCGCAGTCACCGGTGGCTAATCGGTTAGCATAGTCACTAATAGGCAAATCCACCGCATCTTGACAATCAACAATGTCCGGTTACTTACCGAATCCACCGTAAACACAACATCGGTGGATGCACAACAATGATCGGTAGATGGTACGTCCACGACTACCGTTCACTTATTATAGGTTAGTAGATTACCCACCGGTGACTGCGGCTGAACGCGCCCATTTAAAATTGTAATGGCTGTAGTATTCAGTGAAAACTGAGAATCAAAGTCCACCAAAACGCGATTGTATTAAAACTCGATTACTCCTAAATCAATATTTTCAATGTCAGAGATCATAGTTTCTAATTATTTAAACCCAACCAACACCTGATTACACTTTCCTTTTTTAAATAAGTCTTTTCCAGTCAGTTTTGAAATAATTAATATATCAACCTGTGCCAAAAACTTTGAAAGTAATAATAATATACCGGGTGTCCCATAAAAATATATAGTCCCCCGCAACGTTTTCCTATATATTTTTAAATATCAATCCCATACCACCCCCAAACATTGTTGGTAGTTAATACTTCATTTTAAGTGGGTACCCAATTTTGGCTGCCATCTTGGATCCGCCATATTGGATCCAAAACGTTTTTTCAATTGTAAAAGGGGTGTTGTGACCCATCATTTTAAGCTAGATTTTTTTCACTGATTACAATGCCATAATCCGTTTTTTAATATCTCGATTGGTTCTCAAGATATGAGTACTTTTAATTTATTTATTTTTAACAAATTTTAACATAACAAATTGATAAAATACCCATAACCACAAAATAATAATAGATGGTGACGAATAACCACTATCAGTCATTACTGAGTTATTTCTAAGTAACTTTCACCAATGTAAATCTTTTGACCGCCATCTTGGATCCGCCATTTTGAAATTAGGTCAGTTATTTCAAATAATGAAGATGGTATTGTGACCAATAATTTCAAACTAGCTTTTTACGCCGAATCCACTGCCGCAACCCGTTTTCAATTAATTATCGTGTTTAGTTTTCAACATATTGACAAATTTATAATAAAATTCTAAAAAAAAACGGGTTGCGGTATTGAATTTGGCGTAAAAAGTTAGTTTGAAATGATGTATCTCAATACCATCTTCATATTAGAAATAACTTACCTAAATTCAAAATGGCGGATCCAAAATAAACGTTTTGAAACATTTACATTGGTGAAAGTAAGGTGGAAATAACTCAACAATGACTGATGGTTATTCGTCACTATCTAGCATTATTTTGTGTTTATGGGCCTATTTTTCAATTTTTATTGCTTAAATTGGTTGATAATAATTAAATTAAAAGTACTCATATATTGAGAAACAATCGATATATTAATAAACGGATGGCGGCATTGTAATCAGCGAAAAAATATAACTTAAATCGATGGGTCACGACACCACTTTTACATTTGAAAAATATTTTGGATCCAATATGGTGGATCCAAGATGGCGGCCAAAATTGGGTACCTACCCATCAAAATGAAGGTATCTGTACCCAACAATGTTTGGAGTTGGTGTGGGATTGATATTTGAAAATATATAGGAGAAGGTTGGGAGGGGGACTATTATGGGACACCCGGTATATCTTTTTATGTAACTCAGTAAAACATAAAAATAAAAATACCCCCGTTGCAGCTGACCTGCATACTCGAACTTCAAATGCTTAAATAAATCATTTAGATGGAGCCTCAAATCAAGTTGCAATAATCCAGTAGATACTGTATCAAGTAGATAAAGCCATATACCAAGTTATATTCAGATATGTTGATAATTTAGATATAAGAGTTTTATTTATTTCCCATAAGGTTAACATTAGGTCAACGTACTGTGTTTACCACTAGCGATATCTCGGTAACCAATAGACATAAAGCAACAATTCAAAACACTAGTTATTTGTTTTATAAGCTGAATTCAATGGTCCAAACAAGAATTTTATAATTTTTCTTTTTATATGTAAAAAACTAAAAAAAAACATTTTGGGGGGTTTATCCCCCTTCACTCCCCTTCCCGTTGACCTGATCGGGCTGGTTTTCAAACTCGTCTGAATATTTACTACTTTACATGTCTGTGCCAAACTTCATTCAGTAGGACCATTTTTCCGCGAGTTATCGTGCTTAAAGACACATATACAGTATATAGATAATCATATTTATTTATGAAAATTAACCAATTGTGTTTTTGGCATCTGGGGACCTCAAAACAAAAAGTTATGATGGTCTCGAGCTTAGGTCTTACCACAAGACCTACGGTAACAGCTTCTTTCCTATAGGGGAAATTCGCTAATATAGTCAACAAAATTATTTAGAAACGGTACTCATATTTTTAATTTACTCTTTACGTAAATATCACGAAAGTGACTCATTTTAGGGCAAAATGTGATTTACTCGCGAGGCATAGCCAAGCGGTGGAAAACGCATAACGGGCATTTTGGGACGAGCAGTGAACGACACTTTTCATTACGATACAAAAATCCACTAAGCTTATTGAGAGATAAACTAATGTTACTCTAGAAGTTTTTCGTAGTAAACTCCACATGGTTTTAAGTATTAATAATAGTACATTTAAGTATTACTGCATAAAGTTAGCTGGAGGCTAGAAAACTTTTGATTGGAGAGGGAATCAAAAGTTTCCTTTTTTGTATTGTTTGTGAATGGTAAAACAATGTTTAGGTCAGGGAAAGTAATGTTTAGGATAGGAAACGTCAGATGATGAGTATTTAATTTGTTAGAAGGAAATCGAGGATTTCGTTAATCGGCTGTGTGCGCTAGTATCGAATAAAGAGTGATGAAAAGAGTTTTGTATTTGAAAAGAGTTTTGTATTTTTGTTGAACGGAAAGATTTAACCTTACGAGCAGCAATGTGGGAAATGAACTTGTAAGTTTTCCCGTACCCAACAGGCGGCTTTTTTCTCATGAGTAAAAAGAGGGAAAGGTTTGATGCCAGTATGTAACCAGAGAAGCCGCCGCAGTGGCAGCTTTGTCAGAAGGTGACCGCGAGTGTACATTGTGACCAGAGAAGCCGCCGCAGTGGCAGCTTTGTCAGAAGGTGACCGCGAGTGTACATTGTGACCAGAGAAGCCGCCGCAGTGGCAGCTTTGTCAGAAGGTGACCGCGAGTGTACATTGTGACCAGAGAAGCCGCCGCAGAGGCAGCTTTGTCAGAAGGTGACCGCGAGTGTACATTGTGACCAGAGAAGCCGCCGCAGTGGCAGCTTTGTCAGAAGGTGACCGCGAGTGTACATTGTGACCAGAGAAGCCGCCGCAGTGGCAGCTTTGTCAGAAGGTGACCGCGAGTGTACATTGTGACCAGAGAAGCCGCCGCAGTGGCAGCTTTGTCAGAAGGTGACCGCGAGTGTACATTGTGACCAGAGAAGCCGCCGCAGAGGCAGCTTTGTCAGAAGGTGACCGCGAGTGTACATTGTGACCAGAGAAGCCGCCGCAGAGGCAGCTTTGTCAGAAGGTGACCGCGAGTGTACATTGTGACCAGAGAAGCCGCCGCAGAGGCAGCTTTGTCAGAAGGTGACCGCGAGTGTACATTGTGACCAGAGAAGCCGCCGCAGAGGCAGCTTTGTCAGAAGGTGACCGCGAGTGTACATTGTGACCAGAGAAGCCGCCGCAGAGGCAGCTTTGTCAGAAGGTGACCGCGATTGTACAGTGTGACGTCTTCCCAGCGGGTCGTGAATCTTTTAACTCACTTTCTTAGTAATGGGTCAAAATCATGCCGGGCAGTGAGTATGTTATTTAACGTGAGAAAGGCGGGCTTGTATTAAAATAAACAGTATCAGGAAATTGACACATACTCTCTCCCTTAAAGTCATTTTAAACCAAAAAACAACATGTATAATAACATAAAACAAATAAACAATTAATTATCTCAAGTCAAGTCATATTTTAACCTTCGCTGATGATCCAAAAACCGAATTCTTTGTTTTTTAAGCTCTTTGACAAGATTTAGGTCCTAATTTCGTAATTCAAAGATTTTATCGTGAAAAATGCAAAAACAGATTTTAGAAAAATGTCAACTCCCATAAAACTTGTGGTTCCATCGCAACCGACTTATCCGTTCTTTCTGGTTTTTGAGGTCAAGCTCACTAATGCTATCATATACATTTGTGCCAAATTTCATCAAAATCGGACGTTTTTTGACAATTTTATCTAACTTCTGTTGTCTTTTGTGTGCTCAGTAGCGGCCATTTTGAAAAATGGCCGCCACGGCCGCTAGGGGACAGTTGGCCGATTGCTCCACATCTAAATTTAATCATGTTACATCGGTTTACCTCTGTACCAAATTTGGTGCTTTTATCATAAAGTGCACAACAGGTTAGCTAATCCGCTGTACTATTGGAGATATCATGCTTTTATATCTACGTGCCAAATTTCATGAAAATCGTACAACTGGTGTCGCTTCTAACTTTGTTTACATACACACACACGGACGGACAGACACCACTCAAAAACCCATTTTTTTGGATTCAAGGAACACTAAAACGACTATATTGACTAAAAACTCAAATTCAAAAAGTTTGACGAAAACAATACTTTCTCCTTATACTATGTATAGGGGGGAGAAAGTAAAAAAGGTATTGGTACATTTATGTACATAATATAAAACTTACTATGTTCAAAATTTTTGCCAGGGTAAAATTAAATTTAAAAGTCAGTACTAAAAATGATAATTGCCTGGATTTTATAAAATAAATGCTACATGAGACTGTATATTAAGAGAATTGCAGATAGAATCCTTATGTAAAATTGCTTATGTACAGTACGGAGTGTTCTTTAATTACATCTAGTAAAAATTACGAGAACCATGGTAGTAGTAATAACTGTGACCAAGGTGTTGTTGCAGATGTGGGTCTTTTAATAATTGAAAATACGTGCATTACTGTGATAGTGCAGTAAAAATGCATGGATTACAGTGATAGTTCAGTAAATATAAGGCTTAACCCAAAAAAAAGGACTACCAAAGACCTTGGTTTAGATGTCGTATTCACCTTCAGAATTAACTGATAAAAAGTACCCTAAAATTCAATCTATATGCTACAGCTGCTATACTGAAACCATTTTCGGTCAATGATTTTTTATTATTTTTTTCAAATAACACGAAAACCAAAAGTGCGAGTCTTTAATTAAAAAAAGGTATTGGTACATATGTGCATAATGTAAGTAATACTGAAGATAACTTATATGTAGAGCCATAAGTTTACTCGATTGCAGTTAAATCACGACATGCATTTCATCAGCAACATGCGTTACCCGCGGTTGAACAATTACAGTCTAGGCAATTTTATGCGTCAGTAGTACCGAAGTGACATGTAAAATGTATATTCTCAATGTTTACAAGGTGCAGTTAAAGTCGATGTACTTATACAGAAATTGTAGCCATATTTTTGTGGTATTTAATGATTTATTTCGATTGAACTTGCTATAATTATTGTTTATTAATATTTAGTTTATTAATATTATGCAGATAAACATCAATGGCTTCAAAATCAAAATCAAAATCAAATTCTTTATTTGCTATTGATCACATGGTATGAAATAGGCATTGTCATACAATTATGTAGTATTATAATTTTTTTACATAAAAAAAACAAAAAAGTCAGCTAAGATTATAAAATCATGAAGGAACTTACACGCCAAGTTTAAAATCTTAATTCATTTATGGAGGAACATTCTAAAAATTCTGAAATATTGTAAAACGGTTTGTCTAGAAGCCAATTGGTTGTAGTGTTTTTAAAACTTTGAAGTGATGAGTATCGGGCCGAATCATGAAGTTGGTTGAAAAATTTAAAACAATTTACCTGGTGTGATGTGCCAATTTTCGCCAATCGGTGTTGTGGGATTTCCAGTTTTGATGTGTACCTGGTTTGATGTGAATGTATTTCTTGCCTGGTAGAAAAAAGGTGTAGGTTAGTTTTTGTGTATATTAGTACATGGAGTATGTATAGGTTAATAACTGTATGTAATTTCATTTGCTTAAACAGAGGTCTGCAGTGGTCCAATCGATTTGCTCTACACATTGTTCTTAGGACCTTTTTCTGTATCAAGAGAATGTCTGAAGTGGAAGCTGCATGACCCCACAGAATGAGACCATAAGCTATGTGTGATTGGAAAAGCCCAAAATAAGCTATCCGAAGATAATCGACAGACACAATATCCCTCAATTTCCAAAACAGATAACTAACACGTGAAATTCTTTTACAAAGATTACTGATATGATCATTGCAGGATAATTTTGAGTCTATGAAAATCCCTAAGAGCTTGACTGATTGAACATCGGGGTCATTTTGAGACAAACTTAAAAGAAGATTCTGTGTCTTATCTTGGTTGCACATCAACTTATTAGAAGAAAACCAGTTCAGAGCATCACCCTGTGCCGACCGGCTAGTTTCCATGAGCTCACCTATGTTCCTGCTTTTTGAAAAAATTGAAGTGTCATCAGCATAGACAATAGACCTAACTTCTAGATTTCTTGGCAAGTCATTTATTGCAATGGTGAAAAAGAAGGGCCCAAGCACAGAGCCTTGTGGCACTCCCATTGCAACGTCATCTGTTGATGAATTGACACCCCTTATAGAGACATATTGTTTTCTACCTGATAAATAGGAAGATATCAGCCTGATTGATTGTTCTGAGATGCTATAATATGTGAGTTTTTCTAAAATTATTTCAAAGGGGACACAGCCAAATGCTTTGGTTAAATCCAATAAAGACAGTGCTACCGATTCCCTATTATCAAATGCATCTAGGATGTAATTTACAATTTCTGAGACTGCTGTTGTTGTCGACCTACCTAGTCTAAATCCGTTTTGTGAATCAGAAAGAAGATTAAAGTTATCAAAATAATCAGAAAGCTGCCTATGCTTTAGGGACTCTAAAATCTTGGAGAAGATCGGTACTATTGATATGGGTCTGTAGTTCTCCGGAAGTGACTTATCACCTTTTTTATAGACAGGAACAACTTTCGATATCTTGAGGAGGTCAGAAAAATACCCATGGCGCATACATTCACTAAATATAAAAGCTAATGGTTCCTTGATAAGATGTATTGTTTTTTTACAATATTGTTAGATAACCAATAAAAGTCACAGCTGCGGGAATTGGAGAAATTTGATACTATTTTACTCACAACGGCTGAAGAAACACCAGTCCAACCAAAGGATTCATTAGGAACAGGTTCATTACCAAGGAGCTCACGGGAGGATGTGTTAGTATGAGGAATGGTTTTTGAGAGTGTTGTGACTGAATTTTTAAAGAAACTGTTAAGTTGCTCCGGGTCAAGATCAATTTCACTAATGACATTGAAACTTTGTTCTTGTTTAATGATCTCCCAAGCCGCCTTGCACTTATTTGGGGCAGTTTCAATGAAATGTTCACATGCTTCCCTCTTAGCTATTGTAAAGTTCCTTCTATAACATTTCTTACTGTTAATATAAGCTAAGTAGGCCCTATGAGTTTGATCTAAATTAGTTCTCTTAAAACCCTTATAGATAATAAACAAAGATAACATTATATTTCTTTCCTTACTTAATTCATTAGTATACCAATTCATATTGTTACTCTTATTTTTACCTTTATTCCTGTTTTCCTTTAATGGAGAACACATATGCCAAAGTTCCACATATCGCTTGAAAAAGTCATCGAACAATGTGTTAATCGGTATGGTCCCTGCAATATAGTTATTTACCATACTCCAATTTTCATTTGTCAACTCCTGTACAAACAAATTTACTTGCTCATCAGTCTGAGTTTTATAATATGATCTTTTTGCACTAATATTGTTAGTTTTAGTTATTTCTTTGCTAATTTTGCCTTGTGGCTTTATCTCAAGCATTTGAGCACTATGTAAAGAAAAACACTCATCAATGGAATATACTTGGTACAAACTACTTGAAAAATTTACTAAAATGTTATCTATACAAGAATTCATATGAGTTGGTGTGTCTATTGTAACATTAAAGTTCAAGGTTCTAAGCAGATTAGCAAACATGATTGATCTTCGATCCATTGGTTTAGACAGTTCAATATTAAAATCACCACAAACTGTAATGAGATAATCTAATTTTGTAATGCCCTGCAGGACCAGTTCAAAATTTTGAAAAAAAACTGTTCAACATTGCCCAATGAAATAAACTTACATCAATAACATTGAAGTCTAAATTATTTCTAACAAAGATACCTGCCCCTCCATTCCTTACTATTTTCCTACAATAAAAACTAGCTGGTACATAACCCTCAGGTACATACATGTTAATTTCTTCCTCAACCAGCCAGTGTTCTGACACAAAAATAATGTCAATACATTTGTTACTACTTTTACAAAAATGTTCTATCTCTAATTTTTATTTCTTATGCTTTGCAAATTTACCTGTAAGATTGTTATAGGCCTACTATGTTTTGAAAATTTGCCTATCTATTAATTTAAATGCAGGCCTGTTTATGTCACTTGGCTTACTTAAATCTAATTTGTTCCTAAAAAAGTGGTAACCTCTGAGGGTTCTTTAGGCCTACTTAAAGCTACCAGGCTTTCCATTATTTTCTTACATAAATATATTTACCAGTCTTGTTTAGATGCTGTCCATGTGGTGTAAATAACCCTCTGTGGAAAGGCTGAAAACTAACAAAGTTAAAGTTTTTGGAGAAATTGTTTGTACTGAGATCACTATTACATTCTTGAATAGCAGCATTAAGGCCAGGATTATCATGTCTAGGCGGTAGATTCAGCATGATCACCTTAGGACCTAAGAGATTCTGCAAACACTTTAGTCTAAGTTTGACCTTACTTGAGAGGATTGACTTGCACCCAGGAAAAACATCATTACTACCCGCAATGACGATTACAGTATCTTTATTCACCATGTTCACCACCAGTTTATTGAGTCCATCAATCACATCTACAAACCTAGCACTAGGCCCACATAAGGAGAATATTTCATACCTGTCTTGCGTCAAGACCGTTAAATGAGCTGCCAAGTCCTTACCATGGCTGTCTGCCACAGTTAATAACTTTCTTTCACCATGAGAATGAGTATGTGGGTCATGTTTGAGTGTGTTATGTGCCCTAGTATTTAAGTTAGGATCATTTAGGTTAGAATCATTTAGGTTAAGCACAGTTTTATTGCTAGGCTTCTTGCCAATACTACTACTAGGATTGTCCGGAGGTTGGTCAGTTGTGCCTACTTTTTTACTATGAGGTGGAGCATCAGTGGGGGCTCTTATAGTTGTTGTGTTATGTTTTGGTGTGCTCTGAATGTAAGGCACTGCAGCGGCGTACCTTCTACGCCTCTTGTCGTTCCCACGAATCTGCTCACCCGAACTGACCGCAGTGAACAACTCAGGTGGTTGAACTGCAGCTGTAGTACTGGCCTCGTCCTGCTCCAAGCATGAAAATCTATTGCTAACATGCGAAGGCGGAAAGTCTATCAAACTACGACTGTAGGAAAGGCTAAGGTTACTTTTATTGGCAATGTCATGCGACAACATTGCAGTTGAATGAAATTTCAGTTCCTGTCTTATCTTAACAATTTCTTCCTCTTTATTAATGCACATTTCACTTAAATGAACATTTTGTTTCCTCATATTTTCATAGAGGTCTTTGTACTCTTGAACTTCCTCCCGAAGAAGGGTTATGGTTGAAGTTAGTGATTTTACTTCTTGGTTTAACAGTACTTTATCGTTCTTTAAGCCACACTTATCACAGTACCACTCCTCCTTATCATCAACTAGCCTATCATGCTCTGTTATACTTACACCTACACATTCAATGTGAAATCATTGCCCACATTCAAAGTCACAGCCTAGAGCATAGGTATTATCATAGACTGTTTTTCGACAAACTCCACATTTAGTAACTACTTTTCTAGGTTGTCTTGTCCTTCAATTATTGTTTCGATGATAATATCGAAATGTTGTTTTGGTTAACGTAATCGCGATTGTAAATATAGAAAAATATCGATGTTTAACTTCGATTTTAACGGCGGAGACTGATTCTAAAGTTTCGCCGTTTTTTTTGTAAGTTGTAGCACGAACGTTTACTTATATGTTAATTTAAAATCATTCGTATTATTTAATCCAGTTAAGGACATACAAGAAGTCGACTTAATTCAAAATGAACGGAAATATTTTCCTGTCTAGACTGTATTTGGTATGAACATCATTATTTTCATTTACTAGCAACAAATTCTCCAAGTAAAATCCCAAAAAAACTTCACAGTTATAACTTAAAAATAGTATTATAATAGTAGTTTATGCAACGATTGTATAATGAATGCCATTAAGCCACGAGTGAGATGTAAGTTAGAACACGAGCGAAGCGAGTGTTCTAAATATCTCACGAGTATTTAGAACACTCGTTCCGATCTTCTGATCTTCTTGTTTATCGGAATCGCATGGCTACTTTATCTACGACCAAAAATATAAGGGTGTCTAAAAAGCAACTAACTAACTTACCGTATTTAAATTGTGACTGCTATATAAACTGCTCCCAAGCGGTAACCCATCCAAGTAGTGACCCCGCTCGACGTTGCTTGACTTCGTTACACAACAATTAGTTTTTGAGGTTAGGAACAAAAACATTAATTTCTCTTTTACCGATAATAACAATAACCATACAAGTTAGGTGAATTAAAGATAAAGTGAGCTAATCGAAATTTGGGAAATGTTGATATAAATAAATAACTGACGTATTAAAGGACGTTTGAAGTTAGGTACAATAGAACACTAAAACCGGAATCGCATGGGTGCAATCAGCTGATGTGCGAGTTGTTTAATTTGTATTAAGGTACTACTTCCGCCAAATGCCGAGATCTCATTGGTCTAGAACCAGTACTCTAAAGTGACTCCAGTATCATAATGTCGACATTATGCAACTGCTTGGTTTTTGGTGTTTTAATGTATATCATTATAATGTTTATTGTAATACCATAATTGATGCTTATTGCAATGGTCGTAGATAAATAAATAATAGATTATGTTAAAGCTAAGTAAAATTTAACGAAATATACAAAAGTAGCTTGTAGATATCATTAGTAGATATCATCAAAGAAGATAGTGTGTAGATATCATCAAAGTATATAGTTTGTAGCTACAGTCATCCAGAGTATTTAATTTTGGAAAGATTCAACATAGTCCAGTCAATTTACGCGATGACCTCAAAAAAACTGCAAGAAAATATTTTTTGATGGAATTCTACTTAAAAAAATATGAATTTTAACATATCCAAAGTTGACCAAAATCGGACCATGGGAACCTCACTAAAATCACGTTTCAAAATGGCGGCTTTTCCCACCATTCAACAATTTTTGAAAAAATACATTCAATTGCATTTTGTATTAATGTTTTTTGAGATATTGACTTTGGACCGCCACCGATCATAGTTGGGTGATTGGTTCTAAATTTTGACAGAGTTTACATTTTCGACCGCCATCTTGGATCCGCCATATTGGATATAAATATTTTTCAAATGTAAAGATGGTGTTGTGACGCATCATTGTGGACTAGATTTTTACCCTGAACACAATGCTGAATCAGTTTTTTTTAAATATGCATTCGTTAAAAAGATATGCTCAAATAAAACATTCATCCCTATCCATTTCTTATGGACGTTTAATTTTTTTAAAGATTTTTTAAAGAACTATCTCATATCTCCGGTTATAATTAAGGTAAGTAGTTCGTTTTGGTCTTAAAATACTCAGTCATTTAACGGCTTTTATATGAGCTATTGATCATTAAAATCGGACGACTGCTGGACGAGCTATGAGGCTAAAATCGACACGAAAATCCATTTTTTAGAAATGTGTTTTTTGTCAAAGATTCATAGCGCAGGTCCTAATTGTATTAAAAAGCTGGTTCTCCCCTCAAATTACTCAAAAGATTCTGGGCTTTCATATGAGCTATGGTTCATTAACATCGGACTTACTTAACTTGAGTTATGAACCATCATTTACCATAAAATCTGTTCACTTTCGTAAATTGTATATAATTAATGACTCATACATATAAAATTCACAGAGATTCAAAACAGTTTCATGTTTTAATTAACTCAGTACATTATTCGCTTTCATTTAAGCTCTTAATCATTTAAATCGGTTGAGTTTGAGGTGAGATATAGACCTCAAACCAAAATAAAAATAAATTTTTTTCAAAATTTCATAGTTATTTAAAGATTTGTATCTCAAGTCCCAAACATGGTCTGCAAGTTGGATTGGTTTTAAAACACTCGCTGATCTACTAGCTTTCATTTGACATATTGATCATTGAAATCTGACAAAAATAGGATGAGTTATATTCTGTTATATAATCTTTGACAAAAAACAAATTTAAAAAATGGATTTTCGTGTCGATTTTAGCCTTACAGCTCGTCTAGCCGTCGTCCGATTTTAATGATCAATAGCTCATATAAAAGCCTTTAAATGACTGACTATTTTAAGACCAAAACGAACTACATACCTTAATTAGAGCCAGATATATAAGAGATAATTCTTAAAAAATTAAAAAATTAAACGTCCATAAGAAATGTATAGGGGTGAATTTTTATTTGAGCATATCTTTTTAACGAATGCATATTTTCAAAAACGGATTTCAGCATTGAGTTCAGGGTAAAAATCTAGTCCACAATGATGCGTCACAACACCATCTTTACATTTGAAAAATATTTATATCCAATATGGCGGATCCAAGATGGCGGCCGAAAATGTAAACTCTGTCAAAATTTAGAACCAATCACCCAACGATGATTGGCGGCGGTCCAAAGTCAATATCTCAAAAACCATTGATACAAAATGCAGTTGAATGCATTTTTTCAAAAGATTTTGTGTGGTGGGAAAAGCCGCCATTTTGAAACATGATTTTAGCGAGGTTCCCATAGTCCGATTTTGGTAAACTTTGGATATGTTAAAATTCATATTTTTTAAGTAGAATCCCATCAAAAACCGTTTTCTTGCAGTTTTTTGAGGTTTCCCATGTTAATTTTCGTAGAATGACTGGCCTAACATAGGAAAAAGGAAGAAAGATTGGTTTAAGCTGTTTTTAACTTCCTGGTTTGAATGGAACCTGGTTTGGAAGGTAAAAAAGAACTTAAGTCTATGAGTATCAAAACCAAAAAAATCAATTTAACATTAGAATTTTTAACACAGCTAGCTAAAAAGGATTATTATTTTCTAAAGGATTAAAGGGTAGTACAAAACAATTAGTGAGGTAGGTTAGTATGAAAATATTACGTTTCTGGCTACCAGTATGAAACTTTGCATAAAAAATGATCATGCATTTTGGAAGAAAGTATGTGTCAGTTTCCTGATACCGTTTATTTTTGTTGCTACTGACATGTACTTTAAGGCTTTTAGTGAGGTAGGATACCTTTTTTTGGGTCGAATATTAGGTTTCCGGCTACCACCATAAAACTTTGCATAATTAATGAGCATGCATTTTGGAACTAAATTCAGCCCAGATCCTGAAAATTAGACATCTAATTTTCAAAATGGCGGCTAAAAATTGTTGTAAGAGGACAAAATTTAATTAATTAGACCATGGGCCGCCAATATGAAACCCTCCCCCCCGTGGGAATTTTCGACACATGTATTTTTTGGTTGCTACTGACATGTACTTTAAGGTTTTGCTAGTTTGCGACGTTTAAATCACAGCATAACCGAGAAAAACAAAATATATCATTGATAAATCGTTGAAAAAAATAAATGGGATCTTTTTGCAGAAAGTCACCTGATTGCATTTTTACAGGCATTTTTTGAGATAATGGCTCGGGACCAATGCCTATCATTGTTGGGTGGCTAATCCTTTATTTTGACAGGATAAACATTTTCGGCCGCCATCTTGGGTCCGCCATATTGGATATCAATTTATTTCTCTAAATGTAAAGAAGGTGTCGTGGCACATCATTATAAACTAGATTTTACGCTGATTATAATTCTGAAATCCGTTTTTGAAAATATGCATTTGATAAAAAGATATGCACTAATAAACTTTTATCCCCATATATTTCTTATGAGCGTTTCGTATTTTCAATATTATTTGGATTATTTTTCTTCTATCTCTCATTATAATAAAGATATGTAGTTCGTTTTAGTCTTAAAATACTCAGTGAAATACCGGCTTTAATTTGTGATATTAATTATCATTATCGGACAAGTAACAGATGAGCAATTAGGCTCAATTCAACTTAAAAATCAATTTTTTGGAAACTTTTTTAATCAAGTATGTATATATCTGGTTCTAAATATGGTATTTAGTTAATTAGCGAATTTCCCCTATAGGGAAGAAGCTGATACCGTAGTACTCATGGTAAGACCTAAGCCCAAGACAATGATAACTTTTCATTTTGGGGCCCCCAGTAGCAAAAAACACTATTCGTTCATTTTCATACATACATACATATATATATATAAATATATATATATATATATATATATATATATATATATATATATATATGCGTCTTTAAGCACGATAGCGGCCGTAAAAGTGGCCCAACCTGAATTAAATTTGGCACAGCCATGTAAAGTAGTAATTATTCGGACGAGTTCGAAAACCAGCCCGATCGGACTACCGGAAGGGGGGGTAAATGGGTTTTTTGAGTTTTTTACACAGAAAAATAAAAATAACCCAATTTTTGTTAGCACCATTGAATTCAGCTCAAAAAAACAAACAATTTAGTATTTTGAATCACAGCTCTATGTCCATTGGTTACCGAGATATTGAAAGTGGTAAACACAGTACGTTGTCCCAATGTTAACCTTATGGGGAATAAGTAAAATTCTATATCTCGCTTATTTCTCAACATATCTTGATAAAACTTGGTAAATGGCTTCTTCTAGTTCAGATATACTAAATATTGAATTAAAACTACCCAGTTTTAATATACCCGAAGCAGCAAACCTGCATACTCATTCCCCATGTTATTCTTATGGAGCTTTCAAAAACATGTAAAATCTCGCTATGTTGGTTTAAATTTGTTGTTTTGCATGTGAAATTCGCTGAGGATGCAGGTCTGCTGCAACGGGGGCATTTTGGTCTTACAATAAGCAGTGATATGTCGGCTTTTATTAAAAAATATTGATACGTAAAATCGGTTAAGCTGTAAACTAATTTTAAGGCTCGTTACAATATAAAGTTTAATTATTTTTAAATTTTAGTCTTAATTTGGATTATAACTCACCCCGAACGTGTTTGAATTAAATTATCACAGTCTCAAACGAAAGCTGATATTTTACTGAGTCTTTTAAAAACATTTAGAACTCCAGACCTTACCTGGAACTGCAAATATCAGTCTTTATATAAACGAAAATGTCTGGAAATTGTAATTATATGTGGGTTTTAGAACCACAACTCAGCTGAAACTCAAAATATAATAATAATTTGTGACTCAAATGAAAGCCAATAATCTAATAAGTCAATTAAGACCTTTACGATTTCTGAGTCTTCTTTGGAACTAGAGAAATCCTTCAAGAAATGTAAAATTATGCAAGTAAAACGAATTTATGTTGAGTGCTCACATAAAGTTACATAAACTTCACTCTGATCTTATTGAAAGTCAGCTTACATGAAAGCTGATGATTTACTGAGTAATTTAAGACCAAAAAGAATTCAATACCTAATTTAGAACCGAATATATTAATACTTAACTAAAAATAAATGTCTGAAAAATTGATTTTTAAGTTAAATTGAGCCTTTTTGCTCACCTGTTACTTCCCCGATGTTGATGATTAATATCACAAATTAAAGCCGGTGTTTCACTGAATATTTCAAGACTAAAACAAACTACATATCTTTTTTTTATAATGAGAGATAGAATACAAATAATCCAAAAAATATTGAAAATACTAAACGTCCATATGAAATGTATGGCGATAAAAGTTTATTAGTGCATATCTTTTTATCAAATGCATATTTTCAAAAAAGGATTTCAGAATTATAATCAGCGTAAAATCTAGTTTATAATGATGTGCTACGACACCTTCTTTTCATTAAAAAAAATTGATATCCAATATGGCGGACCCAAGATGGCGGCCGAAAATGTTTATCCTGTCAAAATAAAGGATTAGCCACCCAACAATGATAGGCATTGGTCCCGAGCCAATATCACAAAAAATGCATGTAAAATGCAGTCAGGTGACTTTTTGCAAAACGATCCCATTTATTTTTTTCAACGATTTATCAATGATATATTTTGTTTTTCTCGGTTATGCTGTGATTTAAACGTCGCAAACTATCAAAACCTTAAAGTACATGTCAGTAGCAACCAAAAAATACATGTGTCGAAAATTCCCACGGGGGGGAGGGTTTCATATTGGCGGCCCATGGTCTAATTAGTTAAATTTTATCCTCTTACAACAATTTTTAGCCGCCATTTTGAAAATTAGATGTCTAATTTTTGGGATCTGGGCTGAATTTAGTTCCAAGATGCATGCTCATTAATTATGCAAAGTTTTATGGTGGTAGCCAGAAACCTATTATTCTACCCAAAAAAATAGCTAGCCTACCTCACTAAATAGCTCATAAAACAATAATGATAGTTGAAAAAGCTTACGATTTATATTAGTAAAATTATTAATATTTTACTAGAAAACACACCTGTCACTAAAACTTAGTAATTCCAAAACTATTTATTTCTATTTATAGGATTGTAGTCTAGTTGGAATGAAACTTGAAATGGAATTAAAACTTAGCTAATTCAGTTGAGCAACTCCTTTGTTTCATAACATTTACCCAAGTAGAGTTTTTACTGTTTCTATTTTATAAGCAGGGCTGTTTTATTCCAGCATTACCTTATAATCATGTTTTTGTTTCCTATTTAGAATGAGTACTAATTTAGTTACTCTGCAGATAATGAGTCCCTTGTACCGTTTGCAGATGTGATAACTCTCTGCATAATCTGTTGTGTGTGGCGGCCTGCGCCTATCACATGGCGGGCTGTAAAAAGGTTAGAGAATTGCATGAATCAACATTGTAATGTATTGACAGTGGGGACTTGATCCGTGTAGCCTCGTCTTACGAAAAGTATAAGCATTTAAATACATTTCAGTAAGTCTTTTATATAAAGAAAATCATTTAACGACTCGCCTAGAATCTGATTGATTTGTTTATATTTTACTATTGCATTTTTAGTCGTCGTCCTAGTATTTAGGAAATAAAAAAATTAAGTATACTAATTTTGTATTAATTGGTATGTAATTGAGTCTTATAACGACATAGTTCATTCAAATTAAAAGCATTACGAATTTAAACTGATATACGATATTTAATTTCAGCATTGCGGACCACGATACGACGATTCATTACGCTAACAGTGTAATAGTATTATGATTACATTGTACGAACCATTACATAAGTGTAGAGATCCAACACAGTGCAGTAGCGCAACATTAATCACTCGGTCCAGACTGAGGGGAAACTTGTCGTATCCGCGGCCACAACTGTGGTCGGCGTTCGTGAACAAAACAGAGTGCGGTTTTATGTCTATTTATATACGCAATGTTCAATGTATACAAATTTAAAAAGAATTTAGGGCGGCTGTTTTAGGATTTAAAATTTATTTGTTAATACACAAAGGTTCAAAAAATAATGAAATGTTTAGTATTTTATTGATTTTAATTGTCAATCATCTTAGCCTCTGGATTGTTTGTATACAAATTAATAAAATAAGGTCTCACCTTAACAATCCTAATATTAGGATTGTTAGGGTGAGACCTTATATTATTAATTTGATTTTAATTGGCTAGAGAAAGTAGAGTTTATTGTAGTCGCTCTACTTCCACAGAGCCGGTAAAAATTCCTTTATTCACTAGAAAGGTTAGACTTTACCAGTGAAGATATGGATTCTACTTGATATTTCGTGGATTTTATACTTGCACAAAACGTACTACAAATTCCGAACTATTTTTTTTATTAACAGCTATCTTGTAAAATCCATGTAACATATTATCTGGGATTAATATGGTAACCTTTATTTGAACTGCAAATCAGGGAATTTAAACTTGGTATTGTCACTGGAACACTGTATGTTATGGCTCTAAATTTAAAAGCTTAGTATTTGTATAAACATTATTAAAAGTAATTAGGCTGCAAACAAAAAGTGAAATTTGAATGACTTATTATATTCTTGTAAAATGCACAAAGGGAAAAATCTAATTATTGTAGTAGAGCTTTGGAAAGAAAGTAAAGAATTCAACAAGACGCTAATTTACTGGAGGACATTTAATCCTGAATTGAGAGCGTGCTGAGAAATGGCTTTACATACAAATCGTTTTGACTGGGAGAATCTCATTAACACTGGTTTTAAGCTGAATTACACTTTACAAACCAGTTCCTTTTATGTAAATTTATATTTTTATGTAAGCAATGCAGACTAGCATTTAAATTTGTTAAAGTAATTAAATTTCTTTTTTATCAAATAAATAAATAAAATTACCTTACCAATCACTATTATTCGAAAGACGAATTTCGTTCCTTAGAACATCAACAGGTCTTATGAGAATGCAACCACATTATCAATGTATTGTTACATTTTGGAAAGTTAATTGATTCACTAAATGTTGTCACAGTCATAATATTCACAACCTCGTTTTTATATTCACAACTTTTATTTAAAATTAAATTATACTTTTCATTAAACAAATATGTTCTAAGATGAAAATAGAGAACATGAACTGATATTCAGGCAGTGTAAAATATAAGCATGCCGATTTCTTTGAGATTATAAGCCGGTATTATTAAAAAGTTATAAAAATTTTTGTAAAAGATTATGTTTGGGTAACGTGGTTTGTGTCTTGATTACCTTTACAGGAAATAATGAGTAATGTTTGAAAGAAAGTTTCAATATTCTAGAGAACACAAAAAGAGCTGTAAAAGTGAAAAGTGTATTCGCTTGCTGGGGCCGCGCGAGCGCATCTCCGGGAGTGTATCGCAGAGCCCGAAACTTCTCACCCGACCACTTAACAAATTACAAAGCTTCCAGATAGAGCCTGGATATCAGTCAGTTTTTACCTTTCAACTTAAAATAATTTGCTAACCTTTCCCTTCGTAGCGATGTGATTCTCCTACTTTGCACGTTAATGGACAGACCTTGTCAATATGTAAAATAAATTAAGATACACTTAAGAGAGCCTAAAATAAGTTACTATAAAAACTTTCTTATAAGGAATGTGCAGACAGAAAATTCCTTTCTGTATTTGAAAGGGAGGTTTTATAAAAAATAGGTTGTACAGTACATAAAATATTGCATCTGTTTGCATTAGCTGTACAGTGCAATCAGCTTTAAAAATGAACAAACTTGGATATATATATATATATATATATATAAATCTAATCAGTACCAAATTGTTCAGTTCATCTCCTCCAATCTGGAAAAAGGACACCGATTAGAGCGTCGAGTTTAGGTGGGAGGAGCTGTAAGGGAAGGGAAGTGGTTCTTTTTTTTACTTTTTTGATAAATATTTTGAAAGCAGTGCGTATTTGTTCTATTTCATAATTTGTCAAATATATACATTAACTTTCGAATAAAATTATGCCATACACTAGCAAGGTTCATGCCGTAACAGAAAGGTTCAGAAGGCAATGCTGTGGCGTGTCAAGTAATCCAGCTACTTGGAGGTCACGAATTGTGGATAGATAAGAGCGATAGCTTGTGGACGCGGTGTTCCTTGGTGGGGATTGACGTCCGCACTATTGAATTCTACGTTCATAAGACCGTCCTAATAATTAGACCAGTTCGTTAATTGTAAACCAGGCAAAATTGTAGTTCGGATCCCACGTTAAAATGTAGGTCCCTTAGTTGCCATTGGCTGTTGGGCTATTAATTAACAGTCCTGTCTAAGGAACATGTCGGCCTTTAACTCGCATTCACTCGCCAGTTTAAGTAGCGAGTAAATTCATCGTTCGAAATGTTAGCGCTCGTTGACAACAATGAGACTCGCCAGGCTAATAGCTGTGGAAATTAGCGGCGAAAAATATTTCTTGTGTACGGCTACTATCCGTCACTTTAACTAGCGACAAATACTAGCGGCTATTAATAATTTTTTTTTTTGGGTAGGAGGTGGAATGCGTTTACGCACACTGAGGGGCTCGTTGTCCCCTCAGTAGTGTCGGACTCCCACGAGCTCGATGTCCCGTGAACTACCGACTAAACCACCTCCCTCGGCACCGAGGACACTAGCCTGGAACTGTTTCACACATTACTTCGGGCTAGGCCTTTGATATTACGCCGCTAGGGCAACCTCCGTGGGGAAATGCTGAGGATTAAGGCCGATCGAGGTCGACCTTTTTCGCCCGAAGAATGGCCTGGACGTAGTGCTGGACACAGTTCCAGTTGCCCTCTCCCTGGAGCATAGCTCCGACGATGTTGTTTGGGCTGACGATCACGCCGATCTCAGATGAAAGTGAGGCTCGGCGGACGTGCCAACGGTCGCACTGAAAGAAGGTGTGCTCGGACGTATCTGGGATGCCGGGGAAATACAGACAGTCCGGGCTGGCGACTTTGCCCATCCGGTGCAGATAGGCTCGGAAGTACCCGTGTCCAGAAAGAAACTGGGTCACGTAGTAATCGACCTCGCCGTGCTGCCGCTCCACCCTTGGTCGGACGGAAGGTATGAGCTGGAAGGTCCAACGTCCCCTCGGTTCGGCTTCCCAGTCGCGCTGCCAGGAGTCGAAGCTGAGATCGCGCTCTTCCCTGGCAGCTGTTTCCCGGCCCACTTCAGGCCTCCTCCGGTAAATCGCCTGCCTCTCCCTCGCAAGGAAGAGGACGGGGATGACTCCGGCGATCACCATCACAGCAGGCTCGGAGACTGTGCGGTAGGCCGAAGCGACCCGCAGAGCTCCTCGACGCTGGACTCGGGCAAGCCGGTCTCGGAAGACTCGCTTCTCGAGTGCGTGAGCCCATACCTCCGCCCCGTACAGCAAGACTGACTGGACGGCAGTCATGAGCAGACGGCGCTTGCAGGAACGAGGACCGCCGACATTGGGCATAAGCCTACCAAGGGCAGCGACACCCTCAGCGGCTTTGTCGGCGGCGCGCTGGATCTGCTCGCCGAAAGACAGTCTGCTGTCGACCATGACTCCCAGGTACTTTGCAGCAGGCTTAGTCTCGAGTGTGACGTCACCTATCTGCACCGGGAACACGGTGTTTATCCTCTTTTTGGTGAGGACGACGATCTCCGTCTTACTGATAGCCAGGGACAAGCCGTGATCTCGCATCCACCCGTTGACCTTGGCCATTACAACGCTAAGCCTCAGTTTTGCCTGCTCGACGTTCCTCGCAGCGATCAAGGCAGCGACATCGTCAGCATAGCCAACGAGGCGGTCTCATCGGGCATGTCTAGCCTCAGCAAGCTGTCTTAAGACACGTTCCAGAGATCTGGTCCGAGAATGGACCCCTGCGCAGCCCCGGAAGTGATGGGAATGCGCCGCTGACCTTCGGTCGTGTCGTACAACAGAACGCGGTCTGACAAATACGCTTCTATCATACGCAGGAGGTAGGAGGGAACTTGGAACGTATGCTCAAGCGCCCACAGCATATCGCTCCACCTGACGGAGTTAAAAGCGTTCTTCACGTCGAGCGTGACGAGAAGGACCACGCAGCGCGACCAGTGGTTGTGGTCCTCCGCCCTCCGCACTGCCTCAACTACCTCCTGGATAGCGTCGATGGTAGAGCGACCGGATCTGAAGCCGTACTGCTGCGGGGACAAGTCCCCCGCAGAGACGATGGCCTCGGTCAGCCTGACACGCAGGAGCTTCTCAAGCACTTTCCCGGCCGTGTCGAGCATACACAGGGGTCGGAAAGAAGAAGGGGTCCCCGGTGTGCTCTTCGCCTTCGGGATAAGAACAAGGCGGGCAACGTTCCACGAAGAAAAGAAAACGCCTTCCGCCAGACACGCGTTGAAAATATCGAGCAGAAGCCTTGGATTCACCTCCGCAGCGAGCTTGAGCACCTCCGCCGGAATGCCATCGGGACCGGGCGCTCTTCTGGGTCGTAGGGATCGGACGGCGGCGGTGAGTTCCTCTTCCCGGAAAACTGGGAAGGCGCCTACCTCTTCGAATTCCCTGACTGGCCGAACTGGGTGGCTGGGAAACAGTGTATCGACGACGACGGCCATGGCTTGTGGTTCCATGACCGCAGGTGGTGAGCGAGCCCCTAGCTTCTGGGTTACAAGTTTATAGCCCATCCCCCAGGGGTCGTTGTAGATATCCTGACACAGCTGCTTCCAGCACCTAACTTTACTCCGGTTGATGGCACCGCGGAGCTCTCGGTGGGCCGCTCTGTGCTCAGCCAATCTGGCATTTGCATCAGGGCGGTTCCTGGCTCGCTGCGCAGCTCGTCGGAGACCAAGGCATCTCCTCCGGAGTTCCGCGATTTCAGGCGTCCACCAGTAAACCGGCTTCTTCCTGTGGCGGCGGGAAACTCCGGGCATCGACTGCTCACACGCGGTCGCGATGAGACGCATGCTGCCAGATCTTCGGCACCTGTGAAATTCACAATGCTCTGGTCTTTAATTACTTCTTTAAAAGTGTCTTTGCTCAGACGACTGGTGTTCCAGCGTCGAGCTAGAGGAGCAGGTTCAGCGCGCAAGCGCGCACCCTCGGGAAGGACCTTGAAGAGGATCCTCTGGTGGTCGCTAGAGGAATACTCCTCGCAGACACGCCAGTCGGAGATCCGCTGGACAATCCCTTCAGAGGCAAGGGATATGTCAGGGATCGTCTCTCTGCACCCCGGAAGGCGAAAGGTGGAAATGCCGCCCGTGTTAAGGATACAGAGGCCCGACCTGGCAGCCGACTCGAGGATGTAACGACCTCGAGTGTCGGTCCGCGGGGAACCCCATTCCACGGCTTTGGCGTTAAAATCGCCACCGACTATGACCCCGCCAGAGGTGTTCATGATCTCATCCTCGATGGAATCGACCATGTGGCGGTAGTCTGCGATCGGTTGGTTAGGCGTGAGGTAACAGGAGAAGACAGTGAAACCCCTGCTCCTCACCCAAACGAAGCCGTTGCCCGATCCGGAATCGAGAACAGGCACCTTCCCGAGGTCCTCCCGAGGAATAATAATAATAATAATAATAAAAATAATAATAATAATAAAAATAATAATAATAATCTTTATTGCTGTAGGACAAATTAACAATTTGCATAGCAAGCGTCAACAATTACAGTATAAAAATAAAATACAACAGGTTTTTAAACTTTATAAAACTAGGTACCAGCCGGATCACATGATTTAAAGGATTTACCTTAAGCCGGTGTTTCCCTTCGTAAATGGTCCATGAACTCGCCCACCGAGTAGAACACGTTTGACACTAAAAAGCGTCCTAATTTAGATTTGAATTTTGGTTCCGAATTTTCTAATCTGATGCTCTCCGGAATTATTTGAAGCTAGTACTATCCCCGCCTATAAGCCCCTTTTAGTCAGTAACAAGACTACAAGATCGCTCCAATATCATCCTTCACTCATCTGTCATTCATACTTGGCTTAAAATACCTACCTAGGTAGGTCACCATTTCAAGCAGCGTATAATGTAAATGATAATAAGGTATAACTAGCGCCAATTCTTGGGGCCCAGTCCGCGCATGGGGCGGGGAGTGGGTAGGCTGGGAGGAGAGGGGAGTACTAGCGGCAGCGGCGGCCGACAGTGTACTAGCCTGGCTGCGTACATTCGGCAGCTTGCACATAGTTACTGCTTCTCTGTCAATCGTTGTTCAAAAAACAAGACGCTTCAATAAATACTTATGAAATATTTTATATTAGTGAATAGAATTAAAACAGATCATTAATCGTCAGTAAGAGTCAATCTTCCGTCGGTCAATGTTTTTAGGACTACATATGGTGACACGCTATTTTTGACGGCTGAGAGCAGAATGACAGTGCTGCGCTCTAGCGATGCGTTGTCGCGCATGCGCACTAGCCGTTTTTGCTATCGCGCATCCACCGCACTGGGCCCCAAGAATTGGCGTCAGTTATACAAGTATATTTTTATATCAACCCAAAGTCTTTAAAGTAGTACTCCCCACGCTCTATTTTCACATTTTTCAATAACAACTTTGAAAATATAAATATACTATTTATTTATTTATTTATTTCATTTTTTAAAAAGAGGGTGGCGGCCTCTTCTTACCTTGCATTTGCCCCCCCCCCCCCACCATGGGCCTCAGGCCTGTGCATGTAAGTTAGGTATACTATACCTAGGGAATACTGTATACTCATTCCACTAAAAACATATTTAACATCCTCCCTTTGAGCTCTTTCTCTCCTCCTCCTTAAACAACTTTCTTTCCTCCTCTTTATCCCCTTGTCTTTGATTGCCACTTAATATGACAAAGTTTTTCAACTATTGTCCCTTCATCGCACTGTTTCCTTAGTGTATCTTGCACCCTTACTTTCTCTCAAATAGTAACATCTATTTCTAAAATTTTGTAATGTGGTTTTGTAATAGTATGACTTCTGTTCTTTGTGCCTCGAGCTATTTCTCGAAAACATTTCATCAACTAACTTTGGTTTTAATAACGAGAAGATAATATTTTTCACTCGATTCCACAATCTTTTCATAAAATGGACCAAGTATGGTAATGTTTGGTAATGTAGTTTAAAGAATTAAAATTTTTAAATGAAGTATAGGTGCAACATTTTAAAATCTATATTCGAAGCCAGTAATTATTTAAAGCGAAACTGTATTTTAAAACAAATGTAAGAAGTAGTTTATGGCTAACTTCTATATTATGAAAGTGACATTTACATGAATGATACATTTCCATCTTGATTACCTTAGATTTTAAACACTTATGAAATATACAATAATGTGATGGATTGGACAAACGCTTAACATCGGACCAATTTACTGGAACATGCTCCTTGTAGAGTCAAGTATTTGCTCTCAATGTCGCTTTCCATATAAATTGTGCAGCGGGATGAAGCCTCATTGTTGAGCATTGTGCCTGAGCGTTTAGCCTGTATTCTGTAAGCACCTCGTAACCTGTAACAATCAGTATGCATTAATGCTTACAACATATTATTTTTCTTATATAAATAACTCTAAAAAGCCACTTGTGAAGGATCTTAAAAATATTGTGAAAATTATATATAAATTTTAGTTTTGATGAAATAAAGACACTTGGTTTCCCAATGACACAATCGTCAAATCAGTGTTCAAATTGGCACATAGAGCATTACTTATACTTAATGACCACGCACAGACCTACCCACATTTTTCTCGCTAGAATCAGCGTGCCACATCCGGGAGCCGAGAGCCTAGTTCACCGACAAGGTTCGCACTCCGGTGATTATGTTATCGTCTGATTACGTTATCGTCTGATTATATTATCTGGGTTTTATCTGATTTTTCGCACCCCTGATTACTCTGTAAGGCCGGCTTTCAAATTATTGAAAGCCTCCCTTTAAAGGTTGTCCAGTCTAAATTTCTGAAGTCTAAATTTCTCTGAAAATACTTTGATTGTTTGCAAACAGCTTCATTAATTTAACATCCTTTTAATATTTTTTGCCCTATTGATAATTTCTTTTAAAATATTTCCACTTATTTTTCATTTTCTTAAAGGGTTTCTATATTAATTGTTTTGGACATGTTAAATCAATTAACTTCTGTAACATAACTATCAATTAATTTTGTTTTTGTTAATTGGGACTAGTTTTAAATAACTTACCAAGAGTCTACGAGTTTACTTTTATGTAAGCTATGTACGAGTGTTTATTTATTTATTGATTTCAACGGTTCCCCAATTAATACAAATCATACATACAAATAAAAAAAATTCACAATGAAGTATTTAGTTACTTGCAGTTACATGTGTGCTACCATAACTTTTTCATGCCAAATAAATAGTGAATAAATTAACATAATGACTAGAACAACCTAATAAAAATACATGCATCAAAAATGCATGAACAGTACAACAAAATGTACGAGACTTCAATAACGTTATCATACTTAATATTATAAATGTGAATGTGAAAGTATGGATGTTTGTGTGAATATCTGTCTTTAAACCACGTGTAAAATACTGGACCAACTGAGCTGAAATTTTACAGGAATAGAGCCACTATATCAGAAAAGGACATAGGCCTATTCAAATCAAATCAAATCAAATTTTCATTGCCGTAAGACATTTTTTACAAATGCATAGCAAAAGTCAGCTATACAATTACATGTACAGCAAATAAAATTACTTAGAGCTATTTTATATTATATTGCTGTCACTCATGCACGCAAAATCGCATCAATAAACCACCATCCACACTCATTCACACACGGACTCTCCCCCCACTGTAATTTAATGACCGATGAATTCCCCCACCGAGTAATATGCGGAAGCCACAAGGTAGCCTTTCAATCGAGACTGAAAGTTGGAAAATTCACTTCCTTAAAATCCCCTCGGGCTAACCCCTGTGAACGTCCTTAGCTTCAATGTTTACATTTTATAAGGATGTAAACATTCAAATACTGAATTGTAAACAACTGTTTGGCCGTTCAAAGAGCAGAAGTAAGATCAGGTGTAATTGCTATCGTGAGCGAAGCCATGGGCAACTGGTGATTTAAATATTAGTAAAATATTTAAAGGTACAATATAAATTACGAATAAATACATACAAAAATATCAACAATTCAACAAATACAACATGGTATATTTTATATAATGATTAGATATTTAACAAGAAAAACAGTAACTTTAGAAAAATATTTAATAAATAACATACAAATTTAATGTCAAAGAACTTGAAACAAGAATGATGAAAGGTAGGGCAGAACCAGAAAAGTACTGAGAAAACGTATAGGATGATAATTCTATTACCGGAATATGGCAAAGGTGTTGTCCACTCAAAGGTGCTATGACGGTGTACATTGTTCGCAAAACACTAATCTTGGGGACACCACAATATTTGAAAGAAAAGCTAGACAGCGATCAATCAACCATGGGAGAGCGTCGAATACGGCAGGACAGTTGTTAGAGATACCGAGGGTTAGGCTTGAAGCAGGTAGAAAAGGGTTTTCATACTTTGGGCCGGCCCAACAACAACAAACTATCCTCTCAAATGAAGGCACTGTCTTGCAGTAAATTTAAACTTACAGCACTTTGTATTTTAATCAAATATTTTATTTTTGGGTTTAGTTTTAAGAATCATTGTTTTTGTAAAGTTTTTGATATGAGTCAATTTGCAAAACAAATGTAAAAATGAGATTCGCTCGCAAATAAAGACCTTATTTATATTTATGTATTTATAAAAATGCTTATTTTTATCAAGAAAGATTGTTTTACAGGAAATTGTTTGAAGTTAGAAAACATTTCCAAAGGAACAATAAAAGCTACATACATAATGCAATAAGGCATTTCAAAGAAAATCAATTTAAAATACTTATTTCTATATTCTACATTGACTGACGATACAAGGAACCAGGTTGAGAAATTGTTCATGAAAGATAGTTTTTAGTTTGATCCTTCCATGACTGCATGCTATGAAATATCAACCTCCCTACAGTGTGCTGGTTCCCAGTCATTTGAATTCTTGGAATAGGACTATTTTGGCTATAGCTTGTCGCATATTTGTCCCCTTGCGAATAGATCGAGGGACCTTGTGTACAAATGCTGAAACACCAAAGGCAATCATTTGCAGCAGATAAAGACAGTCTATGAAGTTATTGACAAAATTTTATAGAAATAGTCCATTTTGAAGCTGCCTACGGGCATCCAAGGATTGCAAAACAAGGTCCAACGCCATTTACATTAATGGCAGTTTCCTGTAGGGAATCCCCTGGCGAACCCGAACCACTCTAACAAAATTGTCTTGGATTCTTTGGAGAGCTTTATTGTGACCTTGTTGATATGGTCCCAAGTGGTGGTTGAAAACTCAGGAATGGATAAGACGCAGGAGCAGTCTTGAGAGCTGCTGATGATATTAATCCATGGATAAATCGAAAGAGGAACCAAAGGAGTCTGTTTGCTTTAGAACAAACCGCACCTACTTGTCTTACCCGAGACAGATCATGACTCAATATTATGCCCAGATCGTTTATGGCACTTTCACCTAATTTATGGTCCAAGTAATAGTCTTTTCAAAGTTTTATGAGTAAGCAAGCTTGACTCTGTGGAAGGTTATAATGCAACATTTGTTTTGGAATTTATAGACATGAGATTATTAGAATTCCATGCGAAAATGTGATTCAAGTCACTTTGGAGTTTCTGGCAACACTTACTTTCTTTGAATTGAGTAGATCTTCATATCATCAGTGAACATGAGAATCTGCGATGAAACCTCCAGCATTAGATCTACTGTGAATATATTTAATAGACAGATCCTACATATGACCCCTACTGCACACCAGAGGAGGCAATGAATACGTCGGACACAGCTCCCTCAGAGCGAATCACATGGCTCCTACCACTGAGGAATGAACGAGGCCAGTCAAGAATATGCCCACGGACTCCCTATGCATTGCGTTACTGATGATAAATTAATGATCCACCCTGTCAAAGGCTTTACTGAAGCCTATGTAGGCTGAATGTACTTTTCTTGAACTCCTAAAAGCCTCGTAAATGTGTTCTTGAAATTGCGAGGTTTGTTGTGACTTGTGACCGAGCGGCGAGACATAAATCTATTCTGACTGGCATGCTGGGATGATTAATCTAAAAAAGGATCGTACCTTAGTAAGCAAAAGGCTTTCAAAAACTTGTGTTGGCAATACCCGGTAGGATGGTTATTGGTTAGTGGTCTACAGTTCATGATATCGTTTCTATTTCTAGATTAAAATACAAGGACAACAAAGCCTTCCTCGAGGCTCTCAAGAAATATACCCTCAGCCGATGAAATGTTAAACGTATTTTAGTTTAAAGGCTTGGATAAAAGTGGGCTGCAATATCGCAGAACCTTTGAAGGTATCCCGTCAGGACCCGCTCCTTTTTAAGAACTTTTACTATTGAGTCCCCTGCTAACTTCCATCGCTCTAAACTCACAATCTGTCCGTGTGTCATAAACAACGATTATTATAATATTGTATTTTTTATGCATTGTAAAACTTGTTTTTGGGATGAATAAAAAGTGTTTTATTAATTAATTCCGTCTAAACGATTTAGCCTAATAATTATATTAAGCTACATCCATGACTGTGATTGGCGCAGCGACAGTATTTTGCACCAAGTAAGCGCTAAATCTCTGATGCCCTAAACAATAACTCAGGGGTTACTTTTATGTGTTTTCCAAGAAGCTATGCATGTCATGTCTGTGACACCGTGCTTAGCAAAAAAATCTTTCAAAATATACATAGGCATCATATCATTTACGCTATTAGCAATAAAATGCACTTCCTAAGTAGTAGAAATTCTCGCCCGAATGACACAAAAGCTATATAGATTGAAAACGGTGTACCATATATTCAGTTTTTCAATGTCGTCCTGGTGTTTAGCGGCCATGGTTCAGAGCTAAGTTCAGCTGGCTTTTGGGCACAAATCAGCACACTCTCTTAGAATAATCAAGGCGACACTAAAAAAACATTTTTTTTAGTGTCGCCTTGCCCCTGCCAAGGTCCACACTACACCTTGCCATCAACTACTTCAAGTGAAAATGTTTCAAACCTGCGCAATAATATTAAGAAAGATTGTAAAAAAATACTTTTAACAATTTCTACAATTAGAAATGTACGGGATAATTTATTTACTGTAATTTTACATGATGTAAACTTTGACCTCAAGAGTTTTCCTTTCTTACAATAATCATCGTCTGCTCTCACTGAGTCGCCGAGGTAATGGTTTTATGACGCGATTTCCACATCCTACCGTCATAACAGTTAAAACAACCCTCGAGAAACAAAAAGTGAGATCTTCCTCCTTTGTTTTGTATATTCTGTACGAAATATTATAAGGTTATATCATCAATATAGTTATTGTACTTCATTTAATTAAAAAGCAAACGTTGATTGATTGATCGATCAACAAAATCGAAGAAAAATATTAATTAGCATTGAGTTATGCGGTTCATTTTGTCCCTAAATTGCACAGTAATATACTGGCTTTAAGTTGAGCTATTGATAATAAAATTCGGCGGAGTTAGTTTCGAATCATGGTGATCTATTTAACGAAAAGTTAAATGTTTTTAAAGAGTACCTGGTGGACCGAGCCTTGCTCGGTGTTATTTCATGTTTACCAGTTCATCCAGTTACTATAAAATATTTCAATGTCATAAAATTGATAAATCGAAACCTTTTTTATTGCTCCATGGACTCTTCATCCCATTTGCTGTATTTTCCCTTGACGGCTGTAGATTCCAAACAGCTGTTATGATTACTTCATTTGTTTACACTTTCCTTGTTTATTTTCGTTGCTATCACGGCAACCCATAAGGCCAATGTTAAAATTTTACAACTTTAAAATTCGATTTATTACGATATTAGATTTTCTATGGCCAAGTAATCTGCATAAAAGACGTTTTTGAGTCATGAATTGCTTATTTCCAGACTTTGAAGGAAATCCTCGGAGCCGTTTTAGAGATAATTGTGCAAGCACGCAAGCAAGCAAGCTTACAAGCATACAAGCACGATAACATTACTTTTATAAGAGTATAGGATTATGTCTTAGTTAAAGATTCATATCTTAAGATTCCATTAAAGCACAAAGTTAATTTTGGTCTTAAATCGCTCGTTGGATCATTGGCCTATCTTCCGATATCGGACTCCAGAGCCTTCGATCGAAGGGCCTCCTACGCCTACATCGTTCCCACTTGGAAAGGGAGCCGCGGAACTGATCGAGCTAGGGTTTGGTACCCCGATTAGATTCTTGCACCTTTTGAATATGAGTTATTATATACCATAGTGTCTGGATTCTAAACTTTTAATACAAATACTGTGTGCTTGAGCGAAGAGTGAGTACGCAACTACCTATACATAATTCTTTGGTTATCTGTATTTTTAACTGTTATCATTGGTCACTCTTTTATTAAAAATGAGAAACTTAAGCTATAGGATCTTACTGTGATTTATTATGTTACCGTATATTGTAGATAGATTGAAGTTTAATAGGAAGAGATCCAGAAATGTCATTCAGTACTTTAAGATAGTGCAGTTATTTTTTTTTCGTTATCCTGCTTCAAAAACAGATGTTTTTAATGCATGTTTTCCGGACCTAAATACACTCTTTTTATTACTAGGAATTAAAAGCTGATGTACTCGATACCAGCTGACTCTTTATAGTCCTAGGACTATAAAAGTCCAAAAGTGCCGAGTACGTCGTAATAATCGAACAATATTCATTCGATTACAAATAATCGAAACATTCATCGTTATTATCGAAACATTCATTGTTGTCAGTTTAATCAATTTTTGAAACTCGCTCATTTCACCAATCGATTATTACATGCGTTCGATACAGCGATAGTTGTTCATTGTTGTCAGTCTAGCCTAACACAAATGAAACAGACAATCAGCTGATTGCTTCAAATTAGCAAGAACAAGACGGTGGCATCTTTTGAAGGCATCTTTAAAGGTAAACAAGCTGTAACATTTTGGTTTTCTTAAGTAGATTACGTATTGTATTGAGCAATATAACGAAAAATATAGTTCATCACACGGACCTAAAGCTGCTTTTCGTTACTCGGCCATTTTTCAACCTCGGCTTACAGCCTCGGTTGTAAAACTTGACCTTGTACGAAAAGCGTCACTTTAGGTCCTTGTAATGAAATATACTATTATATAATTTGATCCGATTATACTCGGAGGAAAGGTTTACCTTATCCTTGAATTTTTATAGAAGCACCTATCGCTATTAAATTTTATAATTTATGTTTAACCAAAGGAAAATCAATGGTGCCAGTGCGGTCCAGGTCAATTTGTATGTAAAGCCGAGCTCGCCGCAACGGATTAACTCTTGATGAAACTTATTCCAGTTAATTAACTCCCGGTTTCAAGTAGGCTTAAAAATGCTTCTCTCATCATTCAATTTAATAAAATTATGTTTGCTGATACAGTAGAAATTATACCAATTTCAATTAACAAATTAACTGCATTTTTAAATTTAAAATTTTCAAAATCCTTAAGAGTTTTAAGGTTTTATATTTATATTTTATTGAAATTCGGTTTAAAAAGTTATTTAACCAAACATCAAGTAACCATGCTTATGAAGCAAGTCAGTAGGTTTTGCGATCGGTGTCATAAATAAGTTATGGGAAAACGTTTGTGAGATAATAATAAAAATGTTGTAAATCAAATATTATAAAAGTCGTTTACGCTCAACAAACAGTGTCAGGTCAAAACTTTGCAGATCAACATGCAGAATAAATTTAGAGCCTGTTTATAACAATTTTAATCACTATATTTTCTTTCAAAGCCTATAATGATTCAAAAACTAAAATGGTTTTATCCAATTGTTGGAAAATCTTAAAAGAAAACTGTTGTCGGCCAATCACGATTTTAGGTGTAGAACTTTCATTTAAAACTTACACCAGTCTAGGTTATATCATAGAAAAGGGTTATATTTATCCTACAATCTAATACGATCAATGTTTGGATGTATGCTTGTTTTCTTAATGAGTGATTGATTGATAGGTTCCACAGTTAACTCAAAAGCGCCTCCGAGGATGTCCTTCAAAGGCTGTTAATAATTTAATGTTGTCTTAAAACGCGTTCTATCACAATTAAAGCCAAGCTATTACGTTTAAGCGGTCGTTACTCAATAGAAGCATAATTACATAAAAAGAGGAATTTAAAAGCTGCGCAATTTTTACATGGAGCCTTCCAGTCATATGTTTAGTATTAGCTAATGGTAAAACTGGGAAAATAATAATTTACCGAGCAAGTCTCGGTCCATCAGGTACTAATGAAACATTATAGTCTGACTGGTATCTAATCACTGGAGTTATACGAACTTGACCTATTGAATTCTCTCGTTTAATAAAGTTATGCAAGCCAAGCAAGATAAAATGAAAACAGAGCAATTTTAGTGAAATTTGCTAACTCTAAAATATTCCTAAGTGTTGTGTATCTGTTAAATGCGGTTGTACGAAATTTAAAAGTGATTTCATCACATGACAGATCACCTTAACTTACATGTTAAGTTAAATAGTTTGTTTCAGGCTATCAGATTGGAAAAGAATGTAGGACCCAACGGAAACAACAAGAAGAAGTCATTATTAATTATTGCTCTGTAAAGATTTTACAATGTTCTCAAATATAATGTGATTTTGAAGTGTATAGAAACCTTGTTCTATGTATTTATTTGGACTACTTCGTTTCGTAGACTGAATTATTTAAAAGTACTGAAACCAACTATTTCTGCATACAACTATAAAAATTTAGCTCGTATATGTAATCGTTAAGCTGTTTTCCAACTGTTTAGGACGAATAAATTTTAAATCATTTCAACAAGTGAGAGTTGGCTGTATATTTTTCTAGGAATTTCCTGACTTTTTATTCTTGTAAAGTACACGCAAGCCCACAAGTGTGCTTGAGGGTGAGGTGCCCTCTGGTTTCCTATCCCACCGATTATAGATTTAAATAATTGTCTGAAACACAATTATTATTTAATTAAAATTGAATTTTACTTAAAACGTTTTCCAGACAAAGAGGTAGGAAAAAATAGAATATTTTTACAAAACAGTAATTTATTTAGTTTTTATATTATTTTTTAACATTATTTTGTACAACCTATATAAATTATACACTGTATTAGTTTTTCTTCGTTACATGAATGGAACGATCATGAATGGAACGATAAAATTTTACACATATGTTAGACAGGTCATATTCAGTTCCACTTTCATCGTCCATTCCAGGTGTCAAGAAAAACATAAAACCATCATATAGCCTAAATCACTATCGATATGTAAGGCTTAAACTACCTATCTTTGAGAAAACCATAAGTCTGACATGTTGTAGACGAACGGCTTGAAATATAAAGACGAAACAATACCTTTCCCCACTAATTCATACACAAGAAACGACGTAAAAATATTTTTAACAAAAAAATACATTCCAAAAAATGCATTTTACCATATAAAGCCCATAATAAATGAGCAATACTTAAGTGTAATGGATGCAAATTTCAATGTCTTGAAGACTCTGCACACTTAACATTGGCTTTATGTGGTAAAATGGATTGTTTCTTTTTACTACAAAACCACGAAAAGGTAGGAGGTAGGTGTAAATTGAAAAGTTGTTGGTCATTGCAAGACCTGAAAAATGATGTGGTATATGACATAGGCTGCGATTTAAAATTTTTGATTTTCAGGGCTACCAACATGAAAACAAAATAAAATGTGCTATCATAAACTTTTATTTTCTAAATGTTGGCATATCGTATATAAAATTAAAACTGAGATTACAAGGATTAATATTTTTTAATAGAATAAAAAATGTTTTGTGATTATCAAGATACAGAGTGTTCAGCAAATACCAATATTTTTCACGAAAATGTCCGCCATTTTGAAATAAATGCAGATAAGTGAATTCTATTTCCATCAAATTGTTCATATTGTTTATCTACGACCATTGCAATAATCACCTATAACGATGTTACAACTAATGTCGTAATGAGGTCCATTATTAAACCAAAATACAAAACCGTTGCATAAAGTTAACTTATGCAACTGGTGTAATCTTATGATAGAGGTTCTAGACCAATGGGAGCGCAGCATTTGACGAGAATAAAGTCATAATGACAATTACGCAATTCGCACATCAGCTGATTGTTGTGTTTACGATTCATGTTAGAGTTGACTTATCCCATCAGCTGATTGTTCCACAACGATTCATGGTTAAGTCTGCATATGTGCCTAACCTCAAATTTGAGTTGACCTATTCCATCATTCTTAAGTCATGAGTTTTGTTTAACTTCGGGGGAAATTTTGTCGTATATTGTTGGTCGTAGATAAATTAGTGTATGCAACGATTGTATTTTGCCTTTAAGCCACTCGTGAGATATTTCTCACTCGTGGCTTAGACATCCATAATACTATCGTTGCATAAACTACTATTATAGTCTTAAAGTGATGCATAACATGACATGTGTTGACATTTAAAAATTCTGAGATTCGAACCCATGACCTACGGTTTTTAGAATACTCTGTATTTTAAAAAGGTTAAAAATATTTTTTCGTTGTTCCTTGGGTATGAAATAGTGGGGAAAGCTTTTCTTTCATCCTTGTATGTCAAGCCGTTCGAATATGTTGTCGACGGCTTAAAAGATTCACTCTGAATAAAGAGAAGAGCTGAAAAACTGATGCATTCAATTTGATTTACAACTACCAGTTGCCCGTGGCTTCGCTCACGATAAAAATTACAGCTGATCTTACTTCTGCTCACGATAACAGTTTCGGCGACTTCAGGGCTTAACAACAATAGCCATGCATTTACAGTTTTTTTAAATCTAGAAAATGTTGGAAGGCGGGAAATAAAAATGTCTGGAAAAATACGACATACATTAATATAAAGATAATGAGCTATATAAAATGGGTTTGTGTTTAAAATTGATCGTTGAAGCTGGATAGAATTTATACCAATATTTTGGGCAAAACGAGTACGGTGAGAATGTGTGACTTGGGAAAATATGTTGTCAAAATTTTTATAAATATGGATTAAAAGGGTTTTGATAAAGAGGTGTCTAATAGAAAGGATCTGTGTTTCATTAAAAAGAACGTCAATAGGATACCTAGTTGTCTTTTCGAAAGCTGCTTTTAAAATTGCTTTTTGACAAACATTTATAGGCTGGAGAAGAGACTTAAATGTTCCACCCCAGGCTATACAGTAATACCAAAATTTAAAATCGATTGAACATATGCGAAATATGCTAGCTTTGATTCATCTTTAGTTAGTATTTCCCTTAACTGTCTAAATGCAAAAATATATTTCCTTAATTTGTTATTTATATAATCAATATGCTCACTCCACTTTAAGCGAGAATCAAATATAACTCCTAGATATTTGTAAGATGTTACATTTTCAATTGATTGACAAGAACAGGTGTTCCCCTGGGGGTCCATGCAATCGTGAATAATTAAATTTTGAAGTTGATAATCTGTGATAGTTTTGAGAGGAAGTGGCATGAATTTAGTTTTGGATATGTTCACTGATAAAATATTCTGATCAAACCATGTTTTTAGGAGTCTGAGATCATAATTTGCCTTTTGACTAACTTCTCCCCAATCTTTACCCTCAACAAAAATTAGTGTATCATCAGCAAACAAAAACAATAATGATTTTTTGTGGAATTTGTTAACTATGCGTTTTTACCAGAAAACGTAAATATTAGCGACATTTATCCAAGGAATCCTTCTAAATCAACGGCGAGTCAGTAGCAGACACTGTTATATCAAGTGTCCAGAGAGCGGCAGCGCAATGAAGGGTCGTAATGAAGATATATGGCCTGCTGATTGTGACGTCACGAGGTTTATTAGCGTATCTTGAGGCGATGAATAATAATTTTGGTTACACGGTAACGGTTTTTGTATCACAAGGAGTCATATTCTTTTAAATAAAGATCAGTTAGAAGTGAAAAAAAACTTAAAACTGAAACGTCTGTGTTTTTATTTTTTTATTTTAGAAACATAAATTCGGATTTCATTATATTTATTTTCAGGGAAAAGATTTGGTACCGTTCAGTATCAGGAACATTTGATATAGCTGTAACAAACTCGCATTATACATTTTAGACAGTAAATAAGACTTTTAACAATGAATAAAAAGATGGAAATAGTTTTCTTAGTGTAGATGAATATACGGTTTAGTAAAAACCAAAGAAGTATGTATATGTAGTTGCGAACCTACACTTTCTCGAGCATACCGAAGTATTACCAATAGTTCTGGTATCCAATCCTCATAGCAAACAAATAATAAAAGCTCTTTTATAAGGATATTTAATGGGAAATTGGCAATGATAAAATTTGCTACTACGATAATTTTAAACATAAGTACTCTAAATACAATGAACTGAAGTTTTTACACATTACACCCATGGTATTCAAATAGAGAAATTAAGTTTATCCGAGGATGACACAGTTAGTGCAAATAAAATCTGATCTCTGCTTATTTGGTAAATGTCAGATGGAGAAAATTATAATGTTAAAAAATAATCTTTTAAAATTTGCATTATTCTTCAGCTTTAGCCTGACAAGAAATAGTACATTTCGTTACTAGTCCGGAAATTGGCTGTTATCTGGTATAGCACTTTCGGACGAGTCCCGAACGGTACTTTTCATCATACCACCTTTTATTTAATATTTTAAAACTTGTTAGTACGTTAAAAAATGGTGAGGTTATGTTAGTGTTATCAATGGTTACACTTCTGTTGTTTACTAACAAAACATATGATAGTTCATTTGCTCTTTTTAATATAGATTCAGGCATATTTGAATCAACCATGTTTATATTTGTATGTTTGTAAAAACTCCTTAACAACTTTTTCCAGTTTTTACTTTCTCCCCCCTATACATAGTATATGGAGAAAGTATTGTTTTCGTCAAAATTTTCGAATTGGAGTTGTTAGTGGATATATTCGTTTTAGTGCTCCCTGAATCCAAAAAAGTGGTTTTCGGCGTGGTGTCTGTCTGTCTGTCAGTGTGTGTGTGTGTGTGTGTGTGTGTGTGTGTGTGTGTGTGTGTGTGTGTGTGTGTGCGCGCGTGTGCGTGCGTTCGTGCGCGCGCGTGTGTGTGTGTGTGTGTGTGTGTGTGTGTGTGTGCGCGCGTGTGCGTGCGTGTGTGTGTGTGTGTGTGTGTGGATGTAAACAAAGCTACAGACAACACCAGTGGTCCGATTTTCATGAAATTTGGCATGAAGGTATAAGGCCATGGTATCTCCAGGCGTATTTATATTTTTTTTGAATTTTTGATTTTTAAGGGTATTTACCCCATAAAAACCCATAAAAAAATTACAAAAATCCAAATTTCTCAAAAACGGCTCTAACGGTTTTGATAAAAATTTCATGGTTTTTAGTGCTTAAGATGACAAACAAAATGACACCACTCGCATGTCTGTAAAAATTCAGGTTCAGAAGTTATGTTTTAAATAATAAATAAAATGTTAAAAAATTGATACTTTTCAAGTTTCACAAAATCTGTGACCTCTAAAGAAAATATACTTGCAACCATTAAATTCGACTTGAAAAACTAAATAACCTAGTATTTTGAATCATTAGTTTACGACAACTGGTTGCGGGAATAATTGATAATTTAGTTAGGCGGTAAACGCAGTACGTTGTCCAATGTTATTCTTATGGCAAATATTTAAAAACCGATATATCTGTTATTTATCAACCGATTTTGATAAAATTTGGTGAGTATTTGTGTGATAATTAATTGTTAATTTGTTTTAATTCACTATATAAATTTTCTGGTTTTAAATGGCATTAAGGGAGAAAGTATGTGTCAGTTTCCTGATACCGTTTATTTCATTATAGCTTCCGCGACCATCTGGTAACGGTTAGTTTCTATCATAGCTGAGAGTATTTGAAACAGTAGTTTAACGCGATGGTATGATGAAAAAAGTTGAAATCAATACTCATTAGACGACACGTTTACTGAAGATACGTACGATTTTTTTAACAATAGCTTTATTTACAATCTGTTTCAGTATGTTTAGAAACAATAAGTAAATGTGATAAATTCGAGGGACTTGAATCAGAATTTGTTCATCAACAAAACTGACACGGGTAAAACACTAGTATGTCACTTAACATTGAAAAAATCACTAAAATTTAGTTTCGATTTGGTAGGTCCGGAATGTTATATCGCTTGAGTCGATAAATATGCTCTCTAATGTCCAGCAGATTCAGTGCCAAATAATTTGGATGACTGTCCAATTTTGTAAGATATTTTTCACTGTTATTTTGAATTTCTTCTGCAACGAAAGGAATTTTTGTGTCATTGTGAATGGTTGTGTTATTGACATACCATGGAGCTTGAATAATTGATCGGAGAACTTTTGACTAGAATCTTTGTAGAATTGTGATATTGGAGTCGCTGGTGGTTCCCCACAAGTGGATTCCATAATTATGTCCAAACTGGTTTTAGGATGACTTTGTAAACTAGTAATTTATTTTTTACTGATAATTTTGAGTTTTTGTTTAAGAGCCAGGACAAATTTCTATACTGCTATTTTAAAAATGTGTTCCAGTTTAAGATAGAATCACCTAAACTCTCAATAGAATGCGTTTTTGGGTCTCATCCCAAGAGGACAGTTACGTCCGAGAACCATTTTCAGGCGGAATTAGGTCTTTGGGTCGTCCAATTGGTCTTATATTGGTCTTTTATTGGTTTTAATTAAATTTTCTTGATTAAAAAATTGGACATCAATAATAGGTCAGAATTTAAATTTATGATTTAAAAATTAAGACTTCTATTAACGGAGGAGAATTCTAAACATTGAAGTGATGTAGAGAATAAAGAGAGGCATAGATATTTTTAATTACCTGTGACTAAAGCATTAAACATACAACAACACTGAAATATTTTCTCCTGGTGCTATCAAAGAAATTTTTCACATTTAATGTGTGTGATGTATTTCTAATCACATATTGAAAGAAACATCTTATGTTCGTTTATGTTTATGTTTACATTCTATTCTTAGTTTACATATTTTTCTCAAATAAGTTTTCGTCATTCTGCTTCAAGAACAGCTGCTTTTGACACGTGCGTTGGGATTCAAAAGTTTTTCTTTTTAGTCCTTGGATAACAACATATGATTTGATGATTATTATTTTCCTAGGACCAAAAAGATCATTGTTGATGATACTTTTGATTCGAGGTAAAAAATCGAACAATCTTCATTTGATTACAAATAATCGAAACATTCATCGTTATTGTACGTCAGCGTCGATGATGAGCTATCGATTGGATCGGGAGTGATTATCGGATATTATATTTAATTGCAATTATTCATGGTTGCATTTTTGTCGGTTTCATCAATTCGTGAAACTCACTTATTTCATCAATCGATTATTGCATGCGTTCGATACGTCTAATTAGTGAGGTAGGATAGCTATTTTTTGGGTAGGATATTAGGTTTCTGGCTACCACCATAAAACTTTGCATAATCAATGATCATGCATTTTGGATCTAAATTCAGCCCCGACCCCAAAAATTAGAAATCTAATATTCAAAATGGCGGCTAAAAATTGTTGTAAGAGGACAAAATTTAACTTTTTAAGGAAAATTTAACAAAATTTAAGGAGAGAGAGAACCCGGGGGCAAGATGAATCGTCTTGGCATCAGCTCTCATATTTCACAATAGTTTTTGCAATTAAAATCAATTCTTGGCGTTTTAAAATCATATCAGTTTAATATTTAAGTCTTCCAAATTCTTTTGATCCATAAATTTTAATTCGGGAGTGGAAATTAGCGAAGTATTCATGCAAAGTAACTTCTGCATCGTCGAGGAGGAAGAAAGAACAACGACTCGCCATTTTGGAGACGCCGTTGGAACATCGAACGAAGTCGAGAATACTCCATTTCCTACTTCTCCCTTTGTCTTAACATATCCAATATAAGTATTTTCCTTTCTTACAGGCAAAGAATATCCTAAATGATTATTAATCACAAGCTACATACTACCAGGTAAGGTTTTTCAACAATTTTTCCAAGGCTTTTGTCTTCCCCCCGGCATGTTTTAACAGAAAACCTCACCAACATGTTGACTTTTTATATGAAATGAAATAAAATAAAACAAAAGTCATCTTTTAAACTAAAAAAAACCCAAAAAATAGAAAAACTAAAAAATAAATATAAAAATAAAGGTAACTTTAAAAAAAAGAAGAGAGAAAATAGGCCTAGGCCTAACTTAAAAAAGACTGATACACTAGAGTAGGATAGGAATAGGCCAAAAAAAATGACTAAATCTAAATGTAAAACTTGTGCCAAATTAATAGATGATAAAGTGGAACCCTCAATTGAATGTGACTTGTGTAGCGAGTGGTTACACTCGGCAAAAGATTGTAGTGGCCTCAATAAAACACAGTTTAGACTGTTAGGGAAGAAGGACACGTTTTTCTGTCCTAGATGTATTTTAATTTGTAAAGAGAATTTTGAATCTATAAATAAGATTACTGTACTCAAACATGAATTGGAAATGGCTTCAAAAATTAACCATGCCCTGCTAGAGGATAAAAAACAATTGCAAAACCTCTTGAACCTAAAGGAAGCCAAAATAATCGATTTGGACGACAAAATTAATAGGCTTACTAAAGTATGAAATTAATGGCTCGAAGGGGGATAGGTCATGGAGTGAAGTGACAAGGTACGGAAAATCAAAAAAGAGTGAAAATGGGAATGAGTCGATGGTGGGGAGGATGAGAGGTGAGGGAGTGAGTGAACCAGTGGCTCTGAATCTGTCAAATCGGTATTCGGTGTTGGGAGAGCCAGAGGTGGAGAGAGAATGTGCAGAGAAAGAGAGTGGGGATCTGACGGCTGGTAATAAATCAAACAGTAGGAGTAGGCCTAGGCAAAAAAATGTTGTAAATCTTCCCAAGCTGACTGTTTGCGCAGACAGCCATGGTAGAAGATGTAGAGGGAGACTAGCGGCCATGGTGAAGGGAGAAAGATATGTACGGGCGAATGTGGCCCCAGGTGCCCCCATGAAAAAAGTTTTGGATGTGGCAAATGAGAGTATGAATGGGATGAGTCAGAGAGATGTGTGCGTGATTATAGGAGGGACTAACAATGTGTCAGAAGAAAGTATTGCTGAAGTCGAAAAAAATTAGACGAAATGAAAGATAGGGTAACTGATAAGAAGGGTTTACTTTTTGTGGAGACACCACTGAGATGGGACGAACCAGATAAGAATGACCTAATCAAAGAAAAAAACAAGAGAATAAGGAAAAAATGTAGGGAATATAACTGGTCATTTATAAGTGTAAATACTTTCTTGGACAGAGATTGCTATACGAGGCATGGGCTTCACCTGAATGTGAGGGGAAAGGATATGTTATGTAGTTTAGTGAAAAACTATTTAAACAATATAGAAATAACACAGAAAGCAAAAAAAACACCGAAAACTTAAAAAGATTGGAGACGACATAAGATTAAACAAACAAGTGGGCAACCAAGTAGGCAACAATATTTTGAAGATAATTCACTTGAACGTAAGGAGTTTAGCTGGAAAAATAAACCAAATACAGTAGAGGATTTTGAAAATGATAAAGAACCTGATTTTCTGCTTATAAGCGAACATAATCTAACAGAAGATGAATTAAAAGCAGTAGCCATACATAAATATACCTTGATTAGTGGATACAGTAGGAAAGATAGGAACTGGGGAGGTGTTGCAATTTTTAAAAACTTGAATTGTAAGGTTGACAGCATAAAAATAACGGATCTGGGAAATTCACTTTCAGATGAGAAAATATTTGAGTGCACAGATATCAAAGTAAAAATAGAAAGATTTTTTAATATCAGTCCTATATAGATCTCCTGATAGGCAAAATGATGAAAACTTTTTAGATAGATTAGGCCAATATTTTCATAAAATCAAAGTTCAAGACATTAATTTTATAATGGGTGCAGACTTCAACATAGACACATTGAAGGATGAAAATAGATCACATAATTTTCAAAACCTAATTGAAAGCTACGGTTTAAAAACATTAATAAATACACCCACAAGAGTTACAGAAAATAGCCAAACATGCATAGACAATTTTGTAACTAATATACTGACAGAATATGCAGAAACTTACGATCCACATATTTCAGACCATAAGGCTTTCATCACAGGCATTAGAATTCTAGGTAAACATAAGATAGAGAAAAAATATAGAACAACTAGGATAATAAAGTCAGAACAGATAAATGAAATTAAATTTAGGCTCCGAAACGAGGACTGGAAGGAGGTCTTTAGGGCAAAAAATGTTCATGATAAATATGACCGATTTCTTGAAATATTGAAGTACTACATTGAAATTGCCTGTCCAGAGAAAAAAAACTGTTATAAAACCAATTGGAAAACCTAAATGGATCTCGGAAGAGGTTCAAAAAACTAAAGAGGAAATGTTTAGCAATTTTTCAATATGGAAACTAACCGGAGATCAGATTGATAAAACCAGATACCTCACTAGTAGGGATAAATATAGGAAAACAATTCAAAGAGCCAGATCTCAATGGGCCCAAAAAGGTATCGAAAGTGCAAAAAATATTTCAAAAGAATCATGGAATGTAATCAACTCAGTTAGACCCAACCAAGTAAAAGAAAACAAGAACATAAAAATAAAAATAGGCAACAAAGTAGTTAGCGATCCAAACAAAATCTGTGAGGCTTTCAACAACTTTTTTGTGGAAGGCAGACAAATAGTAAACCCTAATCACAATAGTCATGTTTTTTCAGGTTTCTCTCTCAAAAAAAATAGTAATTTAAATTTGTCTGCTTTTGAAAATGTAACAGAAAGTGAACTTCTGAATCTTGTTAGTAATTTTGCCCCAAAACACTCTGTTGGTGTGGATGGTATTAGTATGCTTCTGTTAAGGCAATGCAAGGAGGAAATTATTCAGCCTCTGTTACACATAGTCAATAGTTCTCTTTCGGAAGGAATTTTTCCAGACAGTTGTAAAATTTCAAAAGTTAATCCCCTTTTTTAGAAAAACGATGAATTGAACATGAATAATTATCGACCAGTATCATTACTCCCGGCGATCTCAAAAATCATTGAAAAAGTAGTTTTCGAGCAGGTCGTCGAGTTCCTCGAGAGCAACAATCTGCTCTGTGAAAAGCAATATGGTTTTAGGAGAAAACATTCAATCAAACTAGCTCTCATTGATTTTGTGAATGATTGTATCGACATAGTCGAGGGCGGGGGTACAGTAGTCGGCTGTTTCGCTGACCTGTCCAAAGCCTTCGACTGTGTCGATACGATCATTCTTCTGAAAAAAATATCAGCTCTTGGAATTTGTAACACTCCGTTCAAATGGTTCGAATCATATCTCTCAAACAGGCTTCAAATCACAGAAAACAAAAATGAAACAGACTTCAAAATAAAAACTGTTCGATCTTCAAAAATAAAAATTCAAAGTGGAGTACCGCAGGGCTCGGTATTAGGGCCTCTGCTGTTTTTAGTGTACAACATAACAGACTTTGTTCCATCCGATAACCTGCTCCTTTTCGCCGATGACACTACGGTTGTCATCGGTGGGAGGGGGGTAGGAGGACTGGAAGCAGAGTCTAATCAAAAAATAAATGACATGAGTAGGTTTTTTGAGGAGAGTGGCCTAGTGCTGAACTCTGAAAAAACTGGCTACATGTGTTTTCAAACATGCCAAAAATGAAATCAAAACATTTTGCAGCACCTGTTTTACAAATTAAAGGTAACAACTTGACTCAACAAAAAAGTGCAAAATTACAGGGAGTAGAACTGGACGAGAACTTTAAATGGGATAAACAAATTCAAAGTCTGGAAAGGTCCCTTTCTAAAAATCTTTTTATTCTTCGTAGAATAGTATCATTAGACAACATCTCACTGTCAAAATTAGTCTACTTTGGTCTGTTTGAGCAGACCATTAGGTATTCAATAATCTTATGGGGGGGCAAAAAAGGGAATTTAGATTTAGTATTAAGATCTCAAAAAAGCCGTCAGAACACTGTTGGGCCTTCCCCCCAAAGCCAGCTGTAAAGATGCTTTTGTTCAGCTGGGACTAATGACAGTTCCTTCACTTTACATTTTTGAACTTTTAATCTATATAAAAACTCACAACATTCAACCACCCCAAAAACATCATCCATACCTAACAAGGAATAAAGAAAACTTTGCTGAATATCACAGATTGTCACTTTTTGAACAAAAACCAATCTATGCAGGGCTCAAACTTATGCAATTTCTCCCCAAAGATTTAAAAAACATTGACAAGATTTCTGTTTTTAAAAACCGGCTTAAACTTTACCTGGTCCAACATTGTTTTTACGATATCGAATCATTTACCAATAATAATGACTACAATTAGCTTAGCCTAGTTATTATAACTGGCTTTCTTTTTCATTTCATTTGGAAGCCAATATAGGCCAACTAATTTATTCTTTGCCTACACTGGTGACCTACTTATAAAGGCACCTTGACAAATCCAATTTCCCCGAACCCATGGAGAAGGGAACTACGGATGCTGAAGAAGATGTAAGACGTAAGATGTAAGATGTAACTATTTAGACGATGGGCCCCCAATATGAAACCCTCCCCCCCATGGGAATTTTCGACACATGTATTTTTTTGTTGCTACTGACATGTAGTTTAAGCTTTTGCTTGTTTGAGATGTTTAAATTACAATATAACACAGAAAAACAAAATATATCAATGATAAATCGTTGAAAAAATAACATGGGATCTTTTTGCAAAAAGTCACCTGACTGCATTTTTTACATGCATTTTTTGAGATATTGACTCGGGACCAACGCCTGTCACTGTTGGGTGGCTAATCCTTTATTTTGACAGGATAAAAGTTTTCGGCCGCCATCTCTGATCCGCCATATTGGATATCAATTTTTTTATGTAAAGATGGTGTTGTGGCTCATCATTATGAACTAGATTTTTACGCTGATTACAGTGCTGAAATCCGTTTTTGAAATCATACATTCGTTAAAATTATATGCACTAATAAAGATTTATCCTTATACATTTCTTATGGATGTTTCGTTTTTCAATATTTTTTTGATTACTTTTCTTCTATCTCTCATTAAAATAAAGATATGTAGTTCGTTTTAGTCTTAAAATACTCAGTGAAATACCGGCTTTAATTTGTGATATTAATCACCAACATCGGAGAAGTAACAGATGAGCTATAAGGCTCAATTTAACTTAAAAATCAATTTTTCAGACATTTATTTTTAGTTAAGTATTAATATATCCGGTTCTAAATTAGGTATTGAATTTATTTTGGTCTTAAATTACTCAGTGAATCATCAGCTTTCATGTAAGCTGACTTTCAATAAGATCTGAGTGAAGTTTATGTAACTTTATGTGAGCACTCAACATAAATGCGTTTTACTTGCATAATTTTACATTTCTTGAAGGATTTCTCTAGTTCCAAAGAAGACTCAGAAATCGTAAAGGTCTTAATTGACTTATTAGATTATTGGCTTTCATTTTAGTCATAAATTATTATTATATTTTGAGTTTCAGCTGACTTGTGGTTCTAAAACCCACATAAAATTAAAATTTTCAGACATTTTTGTTTATATAAAGACTGATATCTGCAGTTCCAGGAAATGTCTGGAGTACTGAATGTTTTAAAAGACTCAGTAAAATATCAGCTTTCATTTGAGACTGTGATAATTTAATTCAAACACGTTCGGGGTGAGTTATAATCCAAATTAAGAGTAAAATTTAAAAATAATTAAGCTTTATATCGTAACGAGCCTTAAAATTCGTTTACAGATTAACCGACTTTGCGTATCAATATTTTTAATAAAAGCCGACATATCACTGCTTGTTTTAAGACCAAAATGAACTAGATACCATATTCAGAACCAGAGATATACATACTTGATTAAAAAAGTTTCCGAAAAATTGATTTTTAAGTTGAATTGAGCCTTATAGCCTCATGTGTTACCCCTCCGTTGTTGATGATTAATATCACAAATTAAAGCCGGTATTTCACTGAGTATTTTAAGACTAAAACGAACTTCATATCTTTATTGTAATGAGAGATAGAAGAAAAATAATCCAAAACATATAGAAAATGCGAAACGTACATAAGAAACGTATAGGGATAAATTTTTATTAGTGCATATCTTTTTAAGGAATGCATATTTTCAAAAATGGATTTCAGCATTGTAATCAGCATAAAAATCTAGTTCATAATAATGTGTCACAACACCATCTTTACATAAAATAAACGGTATCAGGAAACTGACACATACTTTTTCCCTTCAAGTCATTTAAAACCAGAAAACATATATAGTGAAATAAAACAAATTATCAATTAATTATCACACAAATATATACCAACTTTTATCAAAATCGGTTAGTAAATAACGGATATATCGGTTTTTGAATATTTGCCATAAGAATAACATTGGACAACGTACTGTGTTTACCGCCAAACTAAAATATCAATTATCTTTGCAACCAGTTGACGTAGATTATTGATTCAAAATACTAGATTATTTAGTTTTTCAAGCCAAATTTAATGGTTGCAAGAGTATTTTCTTTAAAAGTTACAATTTTTGTGAAATTTGAAAAATATAAATGTTTTAAAACTTAAACCCCCATAACTTCTGAACCTGAATTTTTACAGACACGCGTGTGGTGTCATTTTATTTGTCATCCTAAGCACTAAAAACCATGAAATTTTTATCAAAATCGTTAGAGCCGTTTTTGAGAAATTTGGATTTTTGTCATTTTTATGGGTTTTTATGGGGTAAATACCCTTAAAAATCAAAAATTCAAAAAAATGAAAAATACGCCTGGAGATACCACGGCTTTATACCTATATGCCAAATTTCAACAAAAACCGGACCACTGGTGTCGTCTCTAGCTTTGTATACATCCACACACACACACATACATCCACACACACACACACACACACACACACAGACAGACAGACAGACACCACGCCAAAAACCACTTTTTTGGATTCAGGGAGCACTGAAACGAATATATCCACTAACAACTCAAATTCGAAAATTTTGACGAAAACAATACTTTCTCCATATACATTGTATAGGGGGGAGAAAGTTAAAAATTGATATCCAATATGGCGGATCCAAGATGGCGGCCGAAAATTTTTATCCTGTCAAAATAAAGGATTAGCCACCCAACAATGATAGGCGTTGGTCCCGAGTCAATATCTCAAAAAATGCGTGTAAAAAATGCAGTCAGGTGAC
>JAQJVK010000001.1:55861613-55929113 GCA_035578135.1 Flexamia atlantica
TAGATGTACCTAAGAATGATAGTGTCAAAGGTCCTCGTAAATATGTGGCGAGCTCTAGTGACAATTGTCGGAAACATGGTACTTTTTTTGTAACAGGGGCGTTTTTGTAAAAATCTAGAGAAGCATCGCGCTGGAGATTAAAATGTTTAAAAACAAAAAATAGCTAGAGGATATTCAAATTTCTAAAATCGATGATAAGTATTTATTTTGTAATACTAACAGCTAGCAAGTTACAGGGCGCTAAAAATAAGGGGTTTCCGCGATTTTTCCCTAAAAATGAGCGAAAAATGTTTTTCTTAATTTTTAATGTATAACAATTATCAACTTTTGGTGGCCACCTAAATTCAGCTCATAAAAAGAAACAATTTAGTATCCTGAATCATTGCTTGATGTCCATTGGCTACCGAGATATTGAAAGCGGTAAACACAGTATACCCTTTTTTATTCTTATTGGAAATAAAAAAGATTCTACATTTAGCTTATTTCGCATCATATCTTAGTAAAACTAAATTTGTGGCGTGATATAGTCGAGATAGACTGTCAAATAGCCTAAAATCCCCGATTTTCACATTTAAGTGTCAGCAATCCTGCATACTCAGCTGCATAAGAATAACATAAGGAATGAGTAAAATTACTGATGATACGTGGCACAATATAATGTGATAATACTGTAATTACATTTGGCGTGATTATTATAATGTGAATAATAATTTACAACAAGAGTAGTTTTATTAGAGAAAGAACACATTATAAAACCCAGATAAAAATTGTAATCTAACATAGAAATATATTTTGACGTCTCAGTTGTGAGCTGTAATTAAAATTAGTCTTAAAACAGTTCACTTACTATAAAAGAAATATGTGGTGGCTGAAATCATTTCAGGGTAAATTATTTATTACTTGTAATGTTTGGAACTGGAACTTATATCTGCAAGTCACATGAGTTCACCACAGTCTTCACAGTAAGGTCACGTATTCCTTTATTCTCGTGTCGACTGTTGTATCAAACATTTATTTGAACGAGTCATGAACGTTAGCTTGTCTATTGTATTTTGTATCCGCTAAGAAAGATTAAACGACACACTCATGAAACGCCACTACCCGATTCGTACGTCCTAATTACAGAATAGTAGGACATTTTAAATATAATCATGTACTTAATTAATAATGTATGCAACGTTTTTCTATGAATGGTTCTTAATATTTTGGGCGTTAAAATATTATATGTAAACAATCTGGTAAAAAATAAAAATTTGCAGACAATGCAGTTTGTTGTACGTACCAACATTTTTGATTGAAAAAGTAAATTAGTAGAGTATAAGCCATTGTCTGATAGTCTATAAGGTTGTAAAACAAATGTGTATTCGTGAATACAATACCAATGCCAAATGCCAAATGGAAGATTTCCTTTCTGGAATGTATTCAAAATATGATAATTTATGCGTTTCCTCAGGAACAACTAAAAAAACCTGAATCAGAAGAATTAACTCCCGCACCCCTCGTGAAGATCGCTCAACAAGCAACAAGGAAATGTTAAATAATTCAATAAACCCTTGTTTTTTTAAGGTGCTCTTAGAAAGGAAATATTTTATCGAGCTTGTGTAGCATGTGTATTTTAAATCACAGTAAAGAAAATGAAGTGTTCTATTTTGATATTGAAATTGCTTGAACTAGAAATTAATAAAATCATATATTAGATAAAAAAATTGTTTGATCTTTTAATTTTTTAGGAGACACGAATAACATAATATATACTGTATATTAAGTATAATATAAAATATAAGATACAATATAACACCGAATAAAACGTTAATGTTTGCCATGTAAGTTTACTATCCTCTTCACTGTAACGATAAACCCAGATCGCTGAACGTGCTCAGCAAACTAAACTCTAAATTTAATGTCGACATCTCTTTCTATTACTTTAGGACTGTTTCTTGCCATCTAATTGGAAACTTACCAAAAAAATCTAAATTCACTAAAATATGTTAACAGATTTTTTTCAAACCAGGTTAAAACAGGGATTCAACCTAAAGGTCGTTGTATTTTAAAATTAATTGTTTTTAGTAATATAAGAACTACTTTAATGAATTATTTGTTTCCAAATGGATAAATTCAACTGCTGAAAATAACCAAGAATACTACTGAGGGATCTAGAGTTTAAGCTAATTAGCTGAATTTCACGACTTCTTTTCTCCTAAACAATTAATATGGAGCCTAAAGGCCTTTTAGTCTGATTTGGTCGTAACAACCTTCCTATACACCATTAACAAAGTTAGGCCCAACAAGTTTTTCAATATCGATTAATTCACTTTAAAGAAATGCTAAGTAATAATAATAGCAGTAACAATACTGCTGAATACTTTTCTATTAAAATCAATTTCGTAATTAATAACTACATATATATACATGCATGTATACATATAGATACATATGTACACATATCTCAGGTAATAATTGAGTTTCTAAATCCCTCCGTTACCAAAAGACCTACTGTAAACCTTTAAGACAAAGTAGCCACATTTACATGAACATGATCTGTAACCCTTAGTGAGACCCGATATCTATTTAATTAATGATTTTGTGAAGTGTTGTGCAATTTGCAATCAACAAATTGCTGACTATTATAAGTGGCAAATAATGACAGTTATTTATTTTTTAGATCAGCAGAAATAATTCTTCAAGAACGGTTACATAAATGCCAATGCATCCTTACATGAAGAAAGATATGAAAGAAAATATTATCGGGATCCAAAATTATAAAGTGGATTTTAGAAAAAAAAATCGACGGTAAGACAAGGAAATCCAGACTAGAAACTATTTTTGAGCTAATTGGTTAAACTAATTAGGAAATTCGGCAGACACAATAACTGTAACTCTGTTTGTATTGTTAGTCATCCAAGAGCTTAAAAGCAATAGGAATATTTTGTGTTTAATATTCCTGTATTATTTGCTTGCAATTCTATATTTAATTAGCTGCCCACAAAAAGTTGATTAATTAATAAACTCTCTTCATTAAGATTATTGTAATCTAATAACATTGTGGGAAAAGTGAGGCTATTTTAGCGATCTAATAACAGTGTGGGAAAGTGAGGTTATTTTAGCGATTTTCCCCTATAGGGAAGAAGCTATTACCGTAGGTCTCATGGTAAGACCTAAGCTCGGGACCATTATAAATTTTCGTTTTGGGGCCCCCAGAAGCAAAAAACACTATTCGTTCGAATTTATATATATATATATGTCTGTTAGCACGATAGTGGCCGCAAAAATGGTCCGATCTTTATCAAATTTGGTACGGACATGTAAAGTGTAATCAATTGGACGAGTTCGTGAACCAGCCCGATCGGGCCACCGCAAGGGGGGGGTAAACGGGGAAACCCCCCCCCCCTAAAAATGGGTTTTTTGAGTTTTTTACATAGAAAATAAAATTTATCGAATTTTTGTTGGCACCATTGAATTCAGCTCAAAAAAATAAACAATTTAGTATTTTGAATCAATGCTCTATGTCCATTGGTTACCGACAAGGCCGTAGCCAATGGGGGGGGGGTTAGGGGGTCAGAACCCCCCCCCCCCCGAAATAGTAGAAATAGTCTTGAAATCTTAAAGGTCTGAAGTGAAGTGGAAAGAATGTGGACTATAAACGAATTGTTAAACAATTTTGTATGGATATGTTTGGCTGTAACGATAACGTATGGGTGAACAGGGCGCACCCCTTAGGGAGGGACAACAAAGCTTTGATTGCACATTTTCCCGACGGTTATGACTACATGTTCATCCTGTCAAACACTAGTAAGCTAAGAGGAACCGGATTTGTTGTTCACCGTGATCTCCCGAAAGAAATCCGAGATAAACGAGCTCACTTACTGGCTGTCCGTACGGAAATCGAGAGACTTTGTGGTAAGAGACACATGCCAATAAACTTTGACCAGTTAATAGTAAATAACTGTCGCTTCACGTGGAGGAATGGCGGCCTGTGGACAGGAAGGTTTAATGGAGTCGACAAGCTTCGAGAAATCACAGGCCATGATCTGTCCACCTTTGTCGCGAATCTGGCCGAAAAAGGACCCCAGAGACCCCAAACAAGCCCGAGGCCACAGCAGGAGGCAGAGAGCAAGGCACTACCCTCATCGCAGCCGCAGCCGGAGCCGCCGTCGCTGGAGAGTACCTGGACAGCAGCATCGCCAGCCGCATCCGACAACAATTCCACGGTCCAGGGGTGAGGAGACAACGCCGATCCCGAGGGAGAAGAGGACGCCGATAGCAGAAATGAACAGTCTTTAAAAGTTGTATCGTATAATGTTTGTGGCCTTAAGTCCAAGGTTAGTAGTAATTTATTTATGCAGTTAATCAGCGAGTGTGATGTTTTTATTTTGTTAGAGACTTTTGTCACCGAAAATGAAAAAGATTTTTTTATTGTTTTTTTTCATAGTTTTAAGCTTAACTTTCAATTTGCTCACAAAATTCAGGGTTTTGGTAGGGCAATAGGAGGAGTAATAGTAGGAATTAATTTAAAAAGCAAATTTAAAGACGTTTTAAGTTTTCAAGTATTGAATAATTTTTATGTAGTGAATATAAAGCAGCTAAGTAACAGTAAGGAAGTATCAATAATTCCTCTTTATCTCAACTATAATTTATGGGAAAATGATTTTCAGGAATTGAACCATCTCCTCTATGATAATTGTTATCATAATTTCATCTTAATGGGGGACTTAAACGGAAGAACAGGTAATTTGCAAACAATTCCTGAGCAATTTGACTTAGGCAATAGTAAGGCAATACATAAAGCTCGCAGGTCAAAAGACGTAGTTGTAAATAGTAAAGGGAAAAAAATTTAGAATTGTGTGAAAATCAGGGGTTTGTAATATTAAATGGTAGGACAATAAGTGACAGTCATGGAGAATTTACATTTATAGGGGCGCAGGGGACGTCTGTAATAGATTACGCTTTAGTGACAATAGATAGCCTAGAGGTGGTTAAAGATTTTAGAGTTTTAAAACATATAGAATCGGATCACATGCCAATCGAGCTAAAATTGAAAATGACTGTTGGTAAAAATGATAGGAATGTTGGGGCAGTGCTCCCTTTGCTACCAAGATTAAAATGGGTTGATAAAGAGGAGACAGTGTATAAAGAGAAGCTGAGTTTGGCTATTAATTGTGTAAGCATAGGTAATAATTCTCAAGAGAATATAAATAATCTAGTTGATTGTATAAAACTGTCTGCAAATGTAAATAAAAGTAATCCTAGTGGTAAAAGCAACAATTGACCTATTTTTCAAAATAAACAGCCTTGGTTCGACTGGCAGTGTTATTCACAAAGAAAAAAGGTTTTTAGATTACTTAACATTTTTAGGAAAACAAATTCAGTGGGAGCAAAAAATGTATATCTAGCGGAGAATAAACAGTTTATGTTATTATGTAAAGAAAAAAAGATTCAGTATCTAAATGGTTTATTGACAGCTTTAGTGAGTCATAATAATAACAAACAAGCATGGGAGGCAATAAATAAATTTAAGACAAAAAAACGCATTGTTGTAGGTGCAATTAAATCAGATGAATGGGTTAGACATTTTCAGAATTTGTTAAATCCTCCATTATTAGCGCACAATATAGTTTACGCTGAGCCTTTTATTGAGGATGCTTATCTTGACATTGATATTGATCTAGCAGAAATGAAATCTGTTGTTAGGTGGATGAAAAATTCTAAAGCTCCCGGAAGTGACGGAATTCCGTATGAATTTTATAAAAATAGTACTGATAGTTTTTTGAGAAAGCTTTGCGAGTCTTTTAATGTTATTTTTAGTTTAAACTCGGTCCCAGATAGTTTTAGAAGGGCTATTATTTGTCCGATGCATAAAAAGGGCGAGCTGAATAATGTACAGAACTGCAGAGGACTTTCATTTATCGATTGTGTGGCAAAGATATACGCGGGTATTATTTTTAAGAGATTAAACTGTTGGGTGACCGAGCGGCAAATCTTAAATGAATATCAAGCAGGCTTCAGGAAAAATTACTCGACAATTGACAATATTTTTAATTTGACAAATATTATAGGATTGCGGACAGAAGCACAGAAAGAAAAACTGTTTGCTTTTTTCGTAGATTTTGAATCGGCATTCGATACCATAGATAGAAAAGCTTTGTTCTACAAATTATCCTGTTTCGGTATATCTACTAAGTTTTTAAATGTTATAAAAGATTTGTACACGGGAACTTCAGCTGGGGTTAGATATGAACAGGGGGTTACTGATTTAGGACTACTAAACTAAAATAGGATTAAAACAAGGCTGTGTCGGTTCACCTTTGTTATACGCACTTTTTATTAATGATATTCCAGATGAGTTAGAAGGGGGATGTATTTTTGGGGGTCGTAAAATAAATGTCCTATTATATGCCGATGATCTTGTGTTACTAGCGCCAACGGGAGCCGTCCTCCAAAGAATGATTGTGAATCTTGAGCGGTATTGTAACCTATGGAACCTAAGGGTGAATTTAAATAAATCGAAAAACATGGTTTTCAGGAAAGGAGGGAGGTTACGTAATAGAGATAGGTGGTTCTACAAGGGAGAGCGAATAGAAGTAGTTAATAGTTATAAGTATTTGGGAATTTTTATAACGACAAAACTATCTTGGCAAAGTCATTTACGTGAAAAATCGGTTACTGCAAAATTTGCTATTAATTCTCTGTGGCGAAATTATTTTAGTAATAATAAGGTATCTTTAAGCGCTAAATTATTTGTATTTAATTCAGTAGTCCGCTCGATTATTTGTTATGGGAGCCAAGTATGGGGATTTCAGGAAAGTGAGTATGCCGAGGGCATTTTACGATTATTTATTAAGAAAATCTTTAATCTTCCAAACAATGTGCCGAATTATTTCTTACATCTGGAAACAGGATTAGAGAAAATGCACATTTTTACTTTACAGATGAATATTAACTATTTAACGCATGCATTGTCCCTTCCTGTAGACAGATTACCAAATTTTTTTAGCAAAGGAAGTTGTGATTAAAAACGTGTCATGGTGCCGGGAATGGAGGGCGTTAGGTGGAAAATTTGGAATCATCGTGATTTTTGATACAGAAAATTTAGAAATGACGCGTCAGCAATTGGTTAGAGTCGGAGAGGCAGTGAAGGCATGAAACAAAGAGGCCTGGTTACAATCCACGCGGGAATCTCGCTATCACCAACTGTACAGATCCCTTGACCTTGAACTGGGGCAGCGGTCGTATCTTGCCGATAATATAGGAAGCGACCTAAAACGGTGGATTTTTAAGGCTAGGGCCGAAGTAATCAATCTTAACTATAAACCTTGGCTTTCTGAACAAAATTTACATTGCTCATTATGTAATTATAAAGAGGACGAAACGGTTTTCCACTTTATTGGTAGGTGTCCGGTATTGTCACAAATTAGAAAACGTTGGTTGTCAAGTAATGAATTAAGCTGGGAAGATTTTCTGTTATTTATGAATGGGAGGGATTGGCGTGCGTTGGGCGGGTATTTAAAGGATGCATGGAACGTGAGATGGAGCATGGTTGTTGAATTTAATTTTTGAAGCTGCTAAACCTTTTTTCGAGTTGATTTAGGAAATAATTAATTTTAGAGGGGAGAAACTGCATCTTTTTCTGTATTTAAGATATGCAAAATTACCTGTTTTGTTTTTTGGCGAGCTGGTTCTTAGCTTTTTTTTTGTCTAAATTTTGATTCAATATCTTATAATCAACCGAGGATCCTGTAACAAAATATTTTACATTGTAAATTTTGGACTTGTAAACGTGATCATATTGTGTAATCGTGTTATAATGAATGCAATATTACGTTTGCCAACCCAGTAGACGGTTCATTAGAACCATTACTGTAAAGTGTAGGGGTCTTATGTATTGTAATGTTCATTTTTGGAAAATAAAGCACTGATTTATTATTATTATTATTATTATTAGTAGTAGTCAATGGGGGTAGGCAGGGGGTGAAACCCCCCCCCCGAAATAGGCGAACCCCCCCGAAAAAGCCAAAAACACCGCGGACAAATGCGTAGGTGCCCGGAAACAGATAAAAAGGGCCCAAAATGATAGTAAAAGGCCCGAAAAGCACACGCGTGAGTAAAAAAGAAAAAAAAGGTCACCACTTTTGACGAGCAGGAAATTCAGTCGCCGGCCCTGTCCAACCCCCCCCCCCGAAAAAATTTCCTGGCTACGGCTTTGGTTACCGAGATATTGAAAGTGGTAAACACAGTACGTTGTCCCAATGTTAACCTTATGGGAAATAAGTAAAATTCTATATCTCGGTTATTTCTCAACATATCTCGATAAAATTTGGTAAATAGCTTCTTCTAGTTCGGATCTACTAAATATTGAATTAAAACCACCCATTTTTAATATACCTGTATAACCTACAAACTCATTCCCCATGTTATTCTAATGGAGCTTACCAAAACATGTCAAATCTCGCTATGTTGGATTGAAATATGTTGTTTTGCATTTGAAATTCGCTGACTATGCAGGTCTGCTGCAACGGGGGTATTTTTAATTACTTACCATAAGAACGTAACAATAACCTTGAATCCTTTGAAATAGAAAAAAAAAATTTAATGAATTTATCATCAACAAGGTACATTTTATTATACCATGATGAGTAAGAATAACATTATTCCGCAGACGAAATTCATTATTATAAGCATAAATTATGTTTAGGTGGTTTAGTAGAAAATATTTTATATATAATATATTTATAACGTTTTTAATAACGTTAATAGTTCCACCGTAAAAGGTTTGTAACTGACCAAGATAAAATGATTCTACATTGAAAAAAGTAATCTCCATTAGGTATATATTTTTAGATATTTTTCTTGTGAGAACTGTTCATCTATACCTTAAACAAATTTGTTAAACCAATAATTACTTTCTTTGTCAAACACATTCTGAAATTTTGAATTAACAACGTTGCAACTAACGTAGTTTACATTGTTGTTCTCAGCATGAGCCTCGGGTGTTGTAGACAAAACTATATAAAATCGTAATAACGAAACACTATACAGAGTTATATTATGATATTATGTAAAATTAAATATAAAACTAGAATTCACTTACGTATTAACAATCAGTTTCATAGGGAGCACAAATATAAAAATGTGACTTTTTTAAGTATGAAGTGGAAATAAAAAAGTATCAAGTTTACAAAAACTCTCTTTTGACAGAATGGAATTTTAGAAAAATTCTTCTTTTTGTTCATAAGTTTGTTTTAGCGAATTTCCCCTATAGGGAAGAAGCTATTACCGTAGGTCTCATGTTAAGACCTAAGCACGAAACCATGATTACTTTTAGTTTTGGGGCCACCAGAAGGAAAAAAACACCAATCGTTCGAATTTTAGCGAATTTCCCCTATAGGGAAGAAGCTATTACTGTAGGTCTCATGGTACGACCTAAGCCCGAGACCATGATAACTTTTCGTTTTGGGGCCACCAGAAGCAAAAAACACCATTCGTTCGTATTTTTATATATAAATATATATATATATATGTGTGTGTGTGTGTGTGTGTGTGGTGTGTGTGTGTGTGTGTGTGTGTGTGTGTGTGTGTGTGTGTGTGTGTGTGTGTGTATGTGTCTGTCAGCACGATAGCGGCCGTAAATATGGTCCGATCTTGATGAAATTTGGTACAGACATGTGAAGTGGTAATCAATTGGACGAGTTCGTAAACCAGCCCGATCGGACCACCGGGAATGGGGGGGGGGGGGGGTAAAGGAGGATAAACCCCTAAAATTGGGTTTTTGAGCTTTTTACATAAAAAAATAAAAAATAATCCAATTTTTGTCACCACCATTGAATTCAGCTCGAAAAAACAAACAATTTAATATTTTGAATCATTGCTCCATGTTCATTGGTTACCGAGATATTGAAAGTGGTAAACACAGTATGTTGTCCCAATGTTAACCTTATGGGAAATAAGTAAAATTCTATATCGCGGTTATCTCTCAACATACCTTAATAAAACTTGGTTTGGGGCTTCATCTAGGTGAGATTTGATGTACTACAGTCTAAACTCCCCGAAGTTTCATACTCATTTCCCATGTTATCCTTATGAGAAATAAAATAAATGCAATATCTTCCTTATTTTTTCACATATCTTGGTAAAACTTGGTATATCGCTTCTTCTAGTTCAGATCTACTAAATATTGAACTAAAACCACCCAGTTTTTAACTGACCTGTTGCAGCAAACCTGCATACTCATTCTCCATGTTATTCTTAAGGAGCTTACTAAAATATGTCAAATCTCACTATGTTGGATTGAAATATGTTCTTTTACATTTGAAATTCACTGAGTATGCAGGTCTGCTGCAACGGGGGGTATTTCTTTTTAAATCGCAATCCAAAGTTGTAACGAGCTCTGGCTACCGGTTTCCTGCGTTGTTTTCAAGGCCGCCAGCGCTGCCGAAATGATATTTCTATCAAACGGATATGATATATCCGTTATATAACTATCCGTATGTTATATAATATGAAGCTATATATTATATAACTTTATATTCAAGATGATAGGTTATTTGAGAAACAGGTATGAAATGAATCGACCTACATTGGAATATACAGTATTATTAGCCTAAAGCTATGTTTCGAATTGAAAGGATATGAAAAGGTACATCCAGATTTGTTTGAATAAAGGAAAAGATCCAAAGAACCGAAGAATACCATCAAAGTTGTAGCAAAACAAACGGAATTAATTGTTTTCTTTCAATAATGAATTTACTATTGATTTAAAAAGCAAGATTATATTATTTAAAAAAATTCCAACTTTTAAAATTAATACAAGTCGAAGACTAATTGAGCCTACATATGCAATAGGGATCCAAACCACTGCATAGTCAAACCGAGAAAAACAAGGTTAAATTTCTACTTCATTATTAATTTCTGTCTAATTTTAACGTTATAAATTTGCATTGTATGTATAAAAGTGACTCTCCTCTGTTTATAAATGATAGGTTTTTAATGTCATAGTCCCTTTGTTAATAATTGTTTTGTGGCTTGGATCCTTTTTGAATAAAGACGTTTAGGGCAATGTATACATTGTTTAGAGGGTCCAAGCCACAGGTGTTGTGTTGTGTCATTTTTCAGGTGATTTTGCAAACAAGATCCAGTCAACTAAAACAAAAAAACAAGAAACAAGCTACAAATACAAAAAAAAAGTTACAAACAAACTCAATAATCTTCTTATGTCATTCACTAGTTATTTGTAATTTACTCTTGTCCTTGTAATTGTAAGTAATAACTAAGTAATCTCTCATAGAACAAGCCATTGGATCCTTATTGCTAAATCTGAAAGTATCTTTACAGATATGTGGGTTGGTTCCAAGCAAGATTTTACTGCTTAAATAAGCTAAATTTGGTCAGATCTTTTTTGCATAAAATAAATCAATGTTTCTTTTATTTGGAAGTTACAAAAACACAACATTTTAATATTTGTGGGTTGGATCCCTATTGCATATGTAGGCTCAATTTTGAGTATCGTCTGAGAACTACTTAACGAAGATACAAGAAACATGAAATAAAATAATAAGCTCACAATTAACTTAAGTCTGTTTAACAAGTACATAAAATCATAAATTTCAAACGTAGAAATTAATCATGATCTGATTGTGGATCTTAGTATGTATTATTTATTGCTGATTTCAATAACAACACAGTTGGTCGTTGAATAATTGTGGTAATGAGGCTACTCCACAAAGTTCGGTCTCACTAGTAGGGGGTACTGCACGTGTAGTTTATCATAAGATATTGGTTGCTCGGTCAGGAGCTCGGCTTTTATATTCAATAGCTTATACGCTTCCAGATATCTTTTAAATATTTTAGACTATTTTACTAACGCACAAGTGTGATAGGAATAACATATGTATTGACCTCAGGCAACAACAGGCGAATCCTGTTTTATTAATTTTATATTTCAAAATGTATAAGTGTGCGATAGGAATGATCAGGCTTAGACATTTCCAAGTATTAGACAAATCAAACAACATACATCAGGCTTAGACAACAACATTTCCAAGTATTAGACAAATCGGACATTAAATAGTAAAGGTAGTATTTTAGTCTATTTTATAACTTTGTATTTTAAAATGTTCAAGGTATAACGAGAAACATATGTGGTAATTCTAAAGGTGAAAGGTGAATTGTATCAATATGCTATAAAACTCTTATTATCAAAAGTGACGGTGCCCCCACCAGCGATAACCTATACTACTTACATTCACTCCTATGTAAAAAAAAATACTTTCTGAGGTGTTTACTGACTGTTGGCCCCCAGTGGGGGACGGCCCACAAGGAGTCGATACAAAATCTTAAAAGTAAGCATAGGTCGATATGTACATAATTTTAAAGGGCTAATCAAGTAGAGTTCAATGCCGCAAACCGCACTTCAAAAGGTTCATTCATTACAAAATGGCGGCTAATCAAAAATCTAAAGGCAATGCACAGTGTTCGCTTAAAGATTGTTTAAAAATTGTTTACAGACTTGTCTGAAGGATCTAAACTCTGGAATAGTATGTCAGACCTAAAAGCCTATCTTTAAGGGTGCCGTAGAGGATATTACCTCAAAGGGGGGATGGCCCACAGGGAGTCGGTCCAAAATCTTTAATGTAAGGATAGGTTGATATGCACATCATTTTAAAGGTCTAATCAAAAAAAGTTCAATGCCGCAAACTGCATTCAAAAAGATTATTGGTTACAAAATGGCGGGTGGTTTAATTTTTCAACAAAAATACATAGGCTTAGGTTTGATACGCAATTTGATTTATTCAAACTTTTATTCCACCCCCCCTCCCAACAAACCTAAAGCCTATACATTTTTTAAAACTTAAATTATCCGCCATTTGGTAACAGATGAACCTTTTGATGTGCGGTTTGTGGCATTGAATTCTACTTCATCTTTATTATTTTCAAAATGGCGGCCGTTTTTGTGAAAATATTAATATTTATGGAATATCCTGTATCTCGAGAACTACTGAAGGTTTTTTTCGGTCTGTTTGAAAATTCTTAATCCTTGTAAACTCAGCTTTAATTTTATATGCAAGATGCCAACTTGAGATGAAAATAAATATTTTTTGTAAATGTTGGTAGTACTGAAAACAGAAAAGTTTAAATGGCAACATATGTTAAAAAGTATATCATTTTGAAGTTCCTGCAAAAACCAACAACTTTTCAATTTATACTTACCTCCGATCTTAAGTAGTTTTGTAGTAATGAACAGAAAACTCCATTTCCCCATATAACACCTATGTTAAATGTGCAGTACTCAAAGCATTTAAATTCGCATCCATTAACATTGAGTACAGGAAATTTAACATGGGCGTTATATGGGAAAATAGAGTTTTTGTTTATGTCTGAAAAATACCAAAGATAGAAGGGGAGTATAAATTGGATAATTTTTGTTTTTTGCAAGACCTTTAAAATGATATCCTATTTAACATATAATATGTTGCCATTTAAAATTTTGGATTTTCAGTGCTATCAACATTTACAAAAAATAATAAAAAAAATATTAATTTTCTTTTAATGTTGGCATCTTTCATATAAAATTGAAGCTGAGTTTACAAGGATTAAGAATTTTCAAACAGAACAAAAAAACCTTCAGTAGTTCTCGAGATAAAGGATATTCCGTAAATATTAATATTTTTCACAAAAACGGCCGCCATTTTGAAAATAATAAAGATAATTGAGTTCTGTTCTCACCAAATTGTTTGTCTTTCTTAGAGCTTTAAAATGATGTATAATATGACATATGATTACATTTAAAAATTCTAAGATTCGAACCCGTGACCCCCGGTTTTTGGAACACTCTGTATTTTAAAAAGGTTAAAAATATATTTAAGTAGTTCCTTGGGTATGATTTAGAGGGGAAATGTTTTCTTTCGTCTCTGTATGTTAAGCCGTTCGCCTATAATCTGTTGTGGACGGCTTAGAAGACTCACCCTGTATATATTTGAAATTGTCGAATATATCCTTAATGAACTGCCTAGTTTAATGACTATACTATACTTACAATACAAGAAACACAAATAAACTTGATTATTAATATTGTAGATTGAGCAAATCCTTAAAAAGCCATCCTTCTGTTGGTCTTAAAGTTTGCAATAAATTGAATTTTTCTGTTGGTGGTAAAAAACGTATTGAAAAATTTTACGAATGGCTCTTGTTGAACCCTTTTTGCTCTTTGGATGAATTTATTGCTCTTAACTATTCTGAAATATGTTTTTAGGTTCAGACTAGCAGCCCGCGTCACTTCGTGACTTAAAAACAACTTGGTAAAATAGGCTTTAGTTTCATGTTGATTATGTATGAAGTTTTGCTGTGTTAAATACCTTTCAGTGAGTAAGTGTGTGAATTTTTGTGATTTTTTAAAATTTTCTAAGCTAATTCTTGGTGGCATAGCCACAGGAATAAAACTGCCAGTAATTGAACTTCCATCGCGGCAAACGTTTCAAAATCTCATTACTTTAGACTTGAAACTTCAATGTGGGTAAGAAATTTCTCACAGAATTTAAGAAGTTCATTTATTTAATCTGCTTTAAAAGTGTCTATGTATATATTCTGCACTTCGAAATTTCGACAGTGCAACAAAATTCATTTTGCATCAAATGCGGGATAGTTTTAATGGATCTTCATTGTTTGGCACATCTCCAGTTCTCTGTTTTAGAGTTTTCTTTCAAAAGTATTGAATATTTATGTTAATTCTATATAATATCTACGCATCAGTTTCTTACATTCATCTTTGTTAGGTCTTACCAACAAGCGATAAGAAGATGGTCAAATCACTGATCTACTGAAGAACTAATTCCTAAATACATTTATAAAATAGCCATTCGCCGTAAAAACAAAATTATTCAACGCTGATAACGGCTAAAAAATAAAATAATCAAATTGACCCGCATTTTTTCACATCTTGAATACACGTTTGGCAAATTTTTACCCAAGCAAATAGCATAACTTTCTGTGAAATACCTTTATTAAATAGACATATAATTATTGCTACATTTCAAAATCGAGTAAATTAGGCAGGCTAACCGTTAACACTTATTATCCATCGCATTCCAAGTACACTTCCAGATTACAGATTTCAAATTTATATTGCATTTTAAAACTTGAATTCTTTTGGAAAATATTCAACTAATATTGATATTTTAGAACTCTAAACGTTCAAACATGCATCGATGTCAACACATTGACACAACAACATGATCAATGTGTATTATCATTAGTTTGTTAAAAAAATCCCATCTCCAGAGCACTTAATTTCTGAGTTACTTATGTTCCTTTTTAAGTTTCCTTTTAAGAAAAGAAATACAGTAAATTAAGATGATTACAGACTCTTGGTCTTAGTTTCAATAAGTCACATACTCTTCCTTATTTTATGTTGTCTTGAAAACGTCAATATTTAAGAAATTAAATCATAATTATGAATGTTAACTGACTTTCGCCAGATCCACATTCTATATGGTAAATCTCTGGAACCATTCAAAATCTTGATCATCTGTTTTGTTACAAATAAATGTGAACTAGAAAAAGTTCACAGGTTCTACCACAGATAGTAGCACTTTCACTGGAATTTCAAAAGCCTCCTGTGTGAAGGCTTTTCACGGGATATTTTCCAAACCCATAAAAGGCACATCTAGAGAGTAATAGCTTTAATTTGATACCAAATATGGTAGAAAATTTAATTTCTAGGGGTCGATTTGCTCTGTACAAAATTCTAGAAATTCCTTGAATAATATAGATTTTTGTTTTCTATTTATCCTATTATTCATATTGTTGATAATTTTTTGTTGAAATTGTTTTTGTTATTCATTAAAATTGTTTATGACTGTTATATTTAATAACTGTTTCATGTCTTGCAGTAACTTTGTTATTATTGCTGATGCCGTAGCGCCAACTGTCTTTCTTTGTGTTTTGTCATATTACCAACTCTTCTCTGTAAATATTCTTTGTTTTTTACTTGGTGATGCCACCGCAACATGTCCTGTCCTATTGTAAATATTTATTCAATGGCAAAAAAGAGATTTTGATTTGATTTGATTTCTATATTTTTAAAATGGCGTCCTTTTTTATTTTTAATATCTAAAAAACTATACATTTTATAAGAATAATTCTAAAGACAACAAAATAAGGAATATTATTTTCTTAAAAAATGGGTTTGTAGCACAAACAAGTAAGAATAGTAATTTTTCTAAATTTATTACGGCTAGTTTGGGGCTATTTCTAAGTTTTAGCCAGACAGCTTTCAAAGTTTCGGGGAATCGAAGCATGACCCCTTTTTAAACCATTGATTTAAGTAACCTGAATTTTAATATACGGTTATTGATAACATAATATTGAGACTACGGTTATTTCAGAGGAGGATTTCGTTGAAATTTGGGCAAAAGTAAATTACCCGAACCATTCATGTCTTCTTCAGACTTAGGTTGCAAAAGGATAAGAACTAACTATTAAGGCTATTAGGTTTCGCCAGGTTCGCCATTCATGTCTTCTACGAACTAGCTACGATGTAAAGGGCGGGATAGCGCAAGCAGATAATCCGAGGGCAATCCCACGCGACTCTTGTGATAACTGAATTAAGGTTCTCAAATAGACTATTGAAATTCACCTTCAAAGACTAATTAATGTGGCTCATCCACGTATATCAGATAAAAACGCAATCAGAGGAGAATTTGTAGTATTATTAAGGTAGTTGTAAATATGTAACTAAAGCATATCGCCCCAGCGCAATATACATTTTCCATATCTATTTTACATTTAGATTAAAAGTTGAGTTATTTGTGCTAAAAATCTTGTATGAACTGCTCTAGAGTTTTTATAAGGTAAAGAGATTGATAGACCTCACTTATGGCCCTTTCACTGAAAGCATGCAGAGTGACAGTTATTTAAAAGTACAAACTTTGCGCATCACCGCAAAAGAGAGAACTGTCAATTATTCTATGATATATTACCCTCATTTGGAAAAGCGTGGGATCATTATTTTACCTTAGAATGTAAAACATGGCCGTTATGGACGCATACAAGGTTAACATTAAACCCTTAATTAAATCTTAGGATTGCACATAAACGGTCGAAAGCTCAACGTCATCAATTAAAATAGGCTGCACAAAATCAGTAACTTTATTGTTACACTTATTTTATCAAAATCTGCAATGGATTACAGATTTTGTTAAGAAAAAATATAAATGTTCATGTAGTGTGGGTTTTAAATATTCTAAACTGTGTAAAAATGTCACTTCATTTTTTAATTTACTGCCTGAAACTTAAATTTATTTTTTATAATATTAAGGAACCTCTTTGTCAAATACGTAGGTACATAACATCACTGACTCACTTTACATTACTAGGCGTAACAAGTTAATCAGCTTTTATTTTTTTTCTTCGAGAATTACCTTTACATCTTTTAATAATAACATAATACCTGTTAATATCTCTTAAGACCGGGACGCAGCACTGGCTGCATATTTTAACCGGAATATGAGTGAAGGATGAGTGTAGGATGATGAATGTTAGTGTGTTTTTCAGATTCACATAACCAGTAAAGGTAGAAAAATCTTATCAAAGAAATAGAAAGCGGAAATACAATAAACAGATGTGAGAACCTATAAGTATATAAAATATATTTACAAAGTGAAGTCAGAGACTGCCACTTCGACACCTTAAGGCTACGGCCAGCGAAAGTCTGTCTCTATTTTACGAGGAATCTCTTTCAATGTAGATAAAATACCTAGTATGTTGGTATTACGGCTAGCGAGTTATAGCCAGCGAAACTGTCTCAATATAATAATGCATCTTTTTCAATATAAAACGCCTAATATATTGTAATATTAATATCCAGAATATCCAGTAAATTCTTAGTTTGAAACGTAAAAGTACATTTTGCACAATAAGATTATATTTTAGGAAATAGACTGAAACTATTATTAATATGTTAAGATCGTTGCGAGCTCAAGCTCGCAACGATCTCAACATATTAATAAGAAGGCATATTCAAATATGCCTTCAAGAAATCTCCCCCTTCTCTGACTAGTATATACCGTTGCAAAAGTCGACAATTAGTTAATCGAAAGCTATGTCGTACTGGTAAGGTAAGGTCGTTTTATCCCAGCGCTTTTGGCTGACCAGCTTCCTGTCCATCCTGGTTCCTCCTTGTCTCCCTGGAGACTGATCCACAGCTGAGCTTGGATACCCAGTCAGGTCTAAGCCCATGAGAGTTGTGGATCGTCCTGGATTGTTCATCTGGGATGGGATGAGGGACCCTTAACCGATACTTCCAAAATGTTGCTAGTTTGGAAGGCGACCGACCTGGGTGGAACTCCTCACAACGGAGAGCTTTCAGATGGAGGTCGTCCTTGTCTAGAGGTGCTTGGGAGGTCTTGGGTTAGGGCCGTCCCCAGAAGAGCCTGGATGATGGGTTTGAAATGTATCTCTCTTCCTTGAGATGCGGGGCCGACTGGCCATATCACACCTTTCCTATCCTAACAATTCCTTCCGTAAGCTGCACAATATCCCCTAGAGACGTACATAGCTGGACGTACAATGCAGGAGCTTTCATTCCTCAAAATAAGTCTAAAGTACGTCCAAGATACAGTCTAAGTCTGTCTTCTAGAGATCCTAACTTAGTGTGGAAGCAAAGTAATCAACATAGCCTGATTGACTGGATAGCCGAGTGGATGAAGCGCTCACCTCATAACCTGAGGGTCGCCGGTTCATGGCAACTGGACCCACTTTCCAGTCATTGGGCTATGAATTAATGATGATATCCAACAAAAGGTCGCCGTTAGATTGTAACAAGACCCGGGTTTGGACCGTTCGCGATCAAAAAGTTAAAAACATGACTGGCATGAAATACACAAAAGAAATAAAATAAAATAAACATCTTAAAGCGATTAAAAAAACATGTACTATTAAAATTAATAACAAAATATAAAGTTGATGAAATTTGGGGTGATTTTATTTGTGTTTCAAAAACAATTTAACAGAATCTAAACTTTGAGTAGATAACGAAGCAAAACATTTGATAATAATATGGATAAATTGAATGACGTTTGTTTGTAAAATAAAATGACTTTTTGTAAAAACCTGTAATATTTCAAACTGATTTGCTACAAAGTAGACTATGAACATTAACCGCTTTCAAAAATTTAACAAATGGCAACAGTCTTACTTTAGGGAACAAATAGTTAAAAAGTCTTAACTTCGTACAGTTTCCGTTAAAAAGTTTGATATCTACGTCAGCGCAGTAGGGTGACGTTGACTTAGGTACAAACGTAACTTTCACCATACGTAAGAAATATATTCTAAGTTATTAACTGATTGGATTCAGGAATAAGAAGTATACGGTTAAACTATTGTAAACATCGTCGTGTTCCTTAGAGGTTTAATTTGTCTAGCTGGCCCAGGGTATACACTAAACAGAATAATACCCCCGTTGCAGCAGACCTGCATACTCAGTGAAATTTAAATGCTTGAATTAATCATTTAGACGGAGCCTTAAATCTAGTCAAATCAGCTTAAAATCCTAAACTGAGCACACAACAATCTCCATAAGAATAACATGGGAAATGAGTATGCAGGTTTGCTGTAATGAAAATGTAAAATTTAAGGATTTTTTGCAATGATCCAGTGGGTATCAACTAGATGAAGTTGATCCATATACCAAGCTTTATTCAGATATGTTAAGAAATACGCGAGATATAGAATTGTCTAAATTTCCCGTAAGGTTAATCTTGGGACAACGTACTTTATTTACCGCGAGAGATATCTCGGTAACCAGTGGACATAAAGCAACAATTCAAGATTCGAAATTGTTTTTTAAGCTGAATTCAATGCTTCGAACTATTATTTCATAATTAGTTTTCTATATAAAAAATCCCAAACCCCCATTTGAGGAGGGGTTTATCTCCCCTTTACCCCGCTTTGCAATGATCTGTTCGGGCTTATTTTAAAACTCATCCGAATAATTATTACTTCACATGTCTGTGCCAAATTTAATTCAGCTCGGAGCATTTCTACGCAAGTCATCGTGCTTAAAGACACACACACACACACACACACACGCGCGCGCACACACACACACACACACACACACACACACGTACGCACACACGAACGAATGAATGAATGGTGTTTTGGCATCTGGGGACCTCAAAACGAAAAGTTATTATGGTCTCGGGCTTAAGTCTTACCATGAGACTACGAAAACAGCTTCTTTTCTATAGGGGATATTCGCTAAAAAGGGCGAATTTTTGAACGGTTTCTTAGCAAACTATTTTGTTTTCAAGCAAATAGAAATTTTTTAATTTTTACCAAAATGAGAACACATCAATATGAGTTCAAATAAAAGGTACACACAAGATATACTTTGAACAGTTTAAGAGGATACTATGATTTACCACCCCAATTTTGGTGGCCATGCTGGGAATTAAACCTGCGAACTCTTCAATAGTAGTCCAACTCAACACCCTTTAAGCCTTTTCCCTTTTAAGCAACACCACAATTTCATCAATTACATTTTACTTTTAAAGAGTGTGTAGCGAAGTTATATTTTACTATACAGTATTACAATCAGTATTAAGTCATTCTACTCAAGATCGCGCCACTATCATCACGATCATCACACTCATCCTTCACTCATATTCAGGGTAACGTCCTCCATGAGGTACCTGTCTCACCAAAGAATTATTAAGAATGATTAAGAATCAGTTTTAACAGTGAAATGATAATAACCAAACAGAAACTGTAATTCGTAATTAAAAAAGGTTTCGTTTAAATTGGTTTGATAAACCAATATCCCTGAGGAAAACGAAGAAGTACAGGTTAAAAGGTTTTTCTCGTATGAGTCTCTCTCCGCTGGCTAGAGGAATGAAATTGATCAGTTTATTCCTTTTCCGGATAAATTATAGTTTTGTTTTGTTTTTAAGGATCATTTTATGAAATGTCATACGTTGTAAGAGTTACTTTGATCTATTACAATTTTTACAAAGTTATAATATACGATTTTATACTTTGAACACTCGGAATGCATTTAACCATATACTCTTGTGTGAGCAATGTTATCTTGCGTGTTTGTGTGCTTGCTTACACAACTATATCAAAAACGGCTCCGAGGATTTCCTTCAAAGTCTGGAAATAAGAAATTTATGAGTCAAAAACCTTTTCCATGTAGATTAATTGGCCAGAAAAAAAAATAAAAAAGCAATAAAATTAATTAAAAAAAAATTTTTAACATTGGTTTTATGAGCTACCATGGTAGCAACGAAATAAACTAGGAAGTGTAAACAAATCAAGTAGACATACATAACAGCTGTTTGCAAACTACAGTCATCTAGGAAAAATACAGTGTGTGGGATAAAGATTTCATGGAGTAATAAAAAAGTGTATTCATAAAATTTATCAAATCGTTTCATAGTATTTGGATAAACTGTTAAATATAAAATAGTATCGAACAAGACTCGGTACATTAAGTACTGTATATTATATTAAACACGGAATATTAGAGGAATTGGCCTTCCTAAGCTAAGGTTCAACATTTAAAACAAATATAAGCAATATTATTCTGGCAACAATTTTAACTATTAATTAAATTAAAATGATATTATTGTGTTTATAACTTTACAATTATCCACTTAGGGTATTTGTAACAGTACTTATTTATTCTTTAATGAATACGAAAGCACTTGAGGGCTCGCCAAAAACTATGTATGTATTTTTTTATTATATGACAGTTTTGTTTATATGAAAATGTTTTGAATTTCATTGCTGAACATTGAGGAAACCATTAACTGAGGTATTTGTGCTGAAGCAATCCATTTTAATCGCGCAAGGTTGAGGGGTAAGGTGATAATTCGTTCTATAGGAATATAATAAATGTTGACTTCTTGACTATAAACAAATTTCGCCAACAGGCGATTCGATTAGGTTGGTAACTTTAAGATTAATTTATAATTTTCTTCTTTATTTCCATTTCATTTAATTCCAATGGATACACCTTTTAAATTATAATTGCTAGAGAATACCATTATACGCGTATAAATGAATGTGTTAATATGTGAGTTTTTAAATAAATTCCTCTAGTATTTCGCAAAAAGGTAAAAAGTAGAAATATGCTTAGAGCCTATTCAACATTTTCTGTTGTCGTAGGTGTCAACCACACTAAGTCTTTTTCGGTTACCTAATTATACATCCCTGGGCCTAGGATTGTATTCAGTGGGTGAGAAATTCGACGGCCCGCTGGTAAATTCTCTAAATGTGTGGGTCATTCTCAAATAGAACAACACTTTTCACGTCTATAAATGTTTTCAAGCTCAAAACATCACACATTTTTCCCCTAAGAGTCCTTGTAAACTCATTGTTGAAATTACTATCCTCAACAAGGCTCATTTAAAAGGAAGTTGTTATGAACTTTTCCAATTTCATTCAAAGCTCATTTAGCGTTGAGGTTATTTTTCAATACTTGTAATTTTGACTAACCAAACCGACATTGATTTATATGGTTTTTCTAAACGATGCTCGGAAAGTTTATTATAACGGTAAAAAGGCTGTAAATTTTCCTGTCGATCATGGTAATTGAATTTCGAATTAGTAAAAGCAAACAATGTATTCTTAAGCAAAACGTGTTCTACTTCCTAATAAACTAGGGTCTTGAAATATGGCACGAATATTCTCTGAGGTCGATAAATAATATATTGAAGCTAATTCATAACAAAAAGCCTGTAGAACGTCATTCAAGTATTAACATTTGAATTATACATGAGATGTCAATTAATTAATCAAAATTAGGGAGTTCTTTTTCGGACACCCGGTACATATTAACATCTCAATTGGTCTTAAAAACACGTATAGAAAATATATTTTTTGCCATAAAACGCGTTTTAAAAACGTCATATGGAGGCAAAAAATCTTTTCCTCGTATCGAAGTCTAAAAGCAGAGATAGCATTTCAGATATTACGAACCAGCTAATTGCTGAAGAAAGGGTCGATCATCTTGTGGTGAGCGGCGTTGACCGACCGCATCTTTGACCGACTAACGTTTGTGAGAAACGTCTTGTGAAAGAATAAATCGACCAATAAATAGTTTGTCAAAAAAAGTCGACGTATACGCACTGCAATTGCTGAAAGATCCATAAGAAAGTTAATTTTAGGATTGGGCTTACGGACGGGCTGGGCATGATTTGACCCAATTTTTACTTTTCACCGCCGTTATCAGACCTGTCGTCGCCATCAGAGCAGATGTTTCTCGAATTTGCCGTCGGAAATCTCAGAAAACGATTATATGAACCTTTAACGTTGAGCTACTTCAGGGAATCCTACGACGCCGACGGATGCGTGAGCGTGAAGTCATAGGAGAAGAAATTGCTCAAGAACAAAGCTAATAAATGTTTCATTTTATCCCAGCAATGCTCGGTCTCCCGGAACGTAAACAAAGATTTTTGATTTGTTAAATTTTCTGGGCACGTTTCAATGGCGGGTCATAATTTGAGTAATCCATCTATTCTATTACCAAAATATACATAGTCAAGTAAAACGAATAAAGCACACAAATAATGTTACCTTAAGGGTAATTAAGCCAGATAAATCAGTTTTGAAATTAGTGTGTTGAGCGGGTTTTAAATTGGGTTAAATTAACAACTTGGTAGTTGAAATTCTTTTCTTCCAGTCGCTAAGCGGCACGTGCCCAAGAATTGCTATAGTTAAAGCAAAAATACCCCCGTCGCAGCAGACATGCGTACTCAGCGAATTTCCAAAGGATTTATTTTTTATATGTTAGCATTCAACAGGAAAGTATCTTTTGAATATGTTTAGTAAATAATATATTAAAAAAAACATATATTTAATATTTCATGAGGTTAAACATGAGGAAAATTTACAAGGTGATCGCATTGGTTTTTATTGGTAATATATACATTTTTCGTATTTTTATATAGTTCCATTTTGAGATAGATTTCCCTTAATTACCAAGATTTAAATTCAGTTGGGGTACGAGCACACTGTTGTACAGTTCGCGCATTATATCTCCGGATATGGCAGAGTCAGCTGGTCGCAAAACTCGGGGTGAGAGGGGGTTCTTTTCTGAAAACATTTTTCTAGGGCCCCACTGTTAATCAAACATTGTGTTTACCAATATCAAATGTAGAAAATATTATATTATACGATTAGCAGCACAGTAGCCATTGCCAGAGATATAATGCACGCACTATATATTTGCAAACAACAGCAACTGGCTTGTATGCACCTAATGAAAATAGTAACTAATCACAAATATAGAATTAATATTATTTTACTAAACTTTAAAAAATTTATATTTTTAAATTTTAATCATGATCTGCTGTAAAATATTCTCCTATAAATATGAAAGAAATTAAAATAGTCTTAAACTTTAGTCACTTTAGTCTGTGACTAAAGTTGCACCAGCCCCACCCTTGCGGGGGCCGTGCCCGCGCCTCTTTTGAATTCAAAATGACGAATGCGTCTTTTCATGGAGGTGTAATTCTGGGATTACGATTCCACTACCCTAAAATTATTAATTCAACAGCAAGGATAAACCTCTTATACATAATCTGCTTCATTAATGATATTTCATATAGCCATTGCTTTGTACGGTAACAACAATTCAATTATCTTACTCATTATTGTCAATGGATAGCAAAAATACATCATAATAAATAATAGTTATCATTACGACATAATTTTCTAGGACACGATTATTATTTTATAATTTAACCAAGTTATCAAAAAAGGCGCCTTTTTAATTACAAATGTTATTATAAGAACTAAAATAACCAACGAAGATCGGTCTCTTTCTTTATCTTGTTCACTGGTTAGAAGTAGGTGTAACAAGTTTGGCCTTGTAAGTCTTCAAACATGCTTCATCTGTGTAACAACTTAATGAGGCCCGCCAGACAAGCAAGCCCTTAATACTTTAGTTTTCTTTATCCTTACTTAACTTGTCTCCCTACATTAAACCTGCACCAGAATGACAGGAAATTACATGGTTGATTAAACATTTTACTCTCGCTTTACACAAATACTGCCATTCATGAATTTATTGTTCACCTCTTGACTAAATTACTTTCAATTGTCTGTTAATTTCATTCTTGATTTCTTTATTACCCTACTTACATACACCATACATGTACCATTGTATACTTACCATATATACCATGTATACAAACCATTTATACAAATGAGTATATGTACCATTGTAAAGAGCCAAGATTTATACGAAAGCAATCAAACATTACTTCACTTACGTCCTTGATACAAAAGCTCGACAAAACATATAATACCCCTGTTGCAGCAGACCTGCATACTCAGCGAATTTCAAATGCAAAAGAACATAATTGAATCCAAGATAGTGAGATTTAACATGTTTTTGTAAGCTCCATAAGAATAACATGGAGAATTAGTATGCAGGTTTGCTGCAACAGGTCTGTTAAAACTGGGTGGTTTTAATTCAATATTTCACAGATCTGAACTAGGAGAAACCATATACCAACTTTTATCAAGATATGACAAAAAATAAGGAAAATATAGAATTTTTTTATTTCCCATAAGGATAACATGGGAAATTAGTATGCAGGTTTCCGCCACAAAAATCTAAATTTCGGGGGTTTTAGATGAAAATACATTAGATCTTAACTAGATGAAGCCACAAACCAAGTTTTATTAAGATATGTTGAGAATTAAGCGAGATATAGAATTTTACTTATTTCCCATAAGGTTAACATTGGGACAACGTACTGTGCTTACCACTTACAATATCTCAGTTACTAATGGACATAGAGAATGAATCAAAATACTAAATTGTTTGTTTTTTCGAGCTGAATTCAATGGTGCTAACTAAAATTGGATTTTTTTTATTTTTATATTTTTGGGGGGATTTATCCCCCTTTACCCCCCCTTCCAGTGGTCTGATCGGGCTGGTTTTCGAACTCATCCGAATAATAACTACTTTACACGTCTATGCCAAATTTAATCCCGATCGGACCATTTTTGTGAGCGCTATCGTGCTTACAGACACACACACACACACACACACACACACACATATGTGTGTGTGTGTGTGTGTGTGTGTGTGTGTGTGTCTGTAAGCACGATAGCGCTCACAAAAATGGTCCGATCGGGATTAAATTTGGCACATATGTGTGTGTGTGTGTGTGTGTGTGTGTGTGTGTGTGTGTGTGTGTGTGTGTGTTCTATATATATATAGAAATTTGAACGAATGGTGTTTTTTGCTTCTGGGGGCCCCAAAACGAAAAATTATCATGGTCTTGGGCTTAGGTCTTACCATGAACCCTACGGTAATAGCTTCTTCCCTATAGGGGAAATTCGCTAAAATTGAAATTAAATTATCTAAAAACCAAAACCCATGTACTAATAGTGTATTTATTCTACTCGTAGAGGGGGGGGGCCTTGAAAAATTACCCAAATCGAGGCTTATCAACACATAACTGATATTTTAACACAGAAAAAGTATCTTTGAGACTCTTGACGTGTAGTGTTTACTAAAACATTATGCCTATTAGGTCCTTTTCCTGAAAGAATCGGTTTTTGTTTTGAAAGAATCTTTGCTGCGTGAGTCAGAAAAAGGGAACTTTTTGGAAACTATCAAATAATAAATTTGAATATTTAAAAACAATATAAAATCCAAACAAGACCAAAAATGAGAACAAAACCTGTTTTCGTTGTTGGTTAACAAAAGAGGGAACCAAAATTCTACGCCAATATTTTTATTTGTAGTTCAGATTCATAAAAAGTGACAAAATTATTCATTTATCATAAATGGAATTTTATGGGTTAGAAAAATAATTTTCTATAATCACTAGTGTTTTTACCATTTCATTTTTTCACAGATGAGTTATCCACTATTGAGGTGTGAATGCAAAAAATATAACCAAAAATAAATTAAGAGCTATAGCGTTTTCTCCATTTTTGTTAAAACGGTTTAAGTCAAAAATGTTATTTATAACGTCATGTAAACTTCTTGTTACATCTAACATGAATCACGGAAATGGAATGTTGTTAATAACCACTCATGATAGAATCGCCCATTCGCCTTATTATAATAAATGTAATTTGATTTTGACTTCTTTTTAACGTAAATCTAAATCAAAATATGAAATCGCCATCACCAACAATGAATTTCAAACAAAAAACAATAAATCAGTTGTACGTGGTAAAAAAAAACCACAAAACCGAAAGCAATTAAATAACAGCTTAAAACCGATTCGGTCAGATTATTTTAATTTGACATTCAATTTTCCATAAATTTAGAACTGTCGTCCATTAAATTTGCTTTACTTCTTTATAAAATATCATAAAAATATGCTTCTTTATAAAAGTTCTATTTAGTCATAACTAGCAGCCCGCGTTAGTTCGTGACTTAAAATAACTTGGTAAATTAGGCTTTAGTTTCATGTTGATTATGTGTGGAGTTTTGCAGGGAAAAATAACTTTCAATGAGGAAGTGTGTGAATTGTTGTGTTTTATTTAAATTTTCTTGACTAATTTTTGGTGTCATAACATTATAATAAAATTGCCGGTAATTGAAATTCTCATAGGGACAAACTTAACTATTATACTTTAGGCTTGAAACTTAAATATAAATAAGATATTCCTCACAGAATTTGAGAAGTGCATTTATTTAATCTGCTTTAAAAGTGTCTATGTATACGTTCTACACTTTGACATTTTGACAATGCTATTTTGCTTTAGTTAGTTTTCATGGATCGTCATTGCTTAGTGCATCTTCATGTCTCTGATAAGAGTTTTCTTTTCAAAAATATTGAACCTTTATGTTAATTCTACACAACATCTACGCGTCAGTTTCTTGCATTCATCTTCGTTAAAACTTAACAATAAACCGTAAGAAGATCGACAGTCATAACAACATTTATAAAATAGCCATTCGCCGGAAAAACTAATTATTCAACCCTTGTAACAGCCAAGGAATAAAATTTTTAAATTGACCCGCTTTTAGCGAATTTCCCCTATAGGGAAGTAGCTATTACCGTAGGCGGCATGGTGAGACTTAAGCCGGGACAATGTTATTTTTTCGTTTTGAGGTCCCTAGAGGCCAAAAACAACGTTCGTTCATTTTGGTATATATGCATGTATATATGAAATAATGAAATAATGAATTTATTTCCTTCCAAACAAAACAATACAAAGGAAACATAATATTATCTCGGAAATTAACTGGCCACGATAACCAGTTCATGTGGCCAGAGTGCACAAAAACTTTTATTTATTAAAAAAGGTCGAGTCCAGTCTTATCAAACTTGCTGCTCACTGCTCCCCGTGGCGATTACAAATTGTAAGACTACAGAAGTCTGCCTAGCTCAAAATATGCCAAACCTTATAAGATAACTACATTTATACATTCTGTATTAAAAATAAATACCCCCGTTGCAGCAGACCTGCATACTCAGCGAATTTCAAGTGCAAAACAACATATTTCGATCCAACATAGCGAGATTTGACATGTTTTTGTAAGCTCCATAAGAATAACATGGGGAATAAGTATGCAGGTTTGCTGCTACAGGTATATTAAAACTGGGTGGTTTTAATTCAATATTTAGTAGATCTGAACTAGAAGAAGCCATTTACCAAGTTTTATCAAGATATGTTGAGAAATAAGCGAGATATAGAATTTTATTTATTTCCCATAAGGTTAACATTGGGACAACGTACTGCGTTTACCACTTTCAATATCTCGGCAACCAATGGACATAGAGCCATGATTCAAAATACTAAATTGTTTGTTTTTTGGGCTGAATTCAATGGTGCCAATAAAAATTTGAAAAATTTTATTTTTCTATGTAAAAGTCTCAAAAAACCCATTTTTGGGGGGGGTTTACCCCCCTTTACCCCCCCTTCCGGTGGTCCGATCGGGCTGGTTTACGAACTCGTCCGAATAATTACTACTTTACACGTCTATGCCAAATTTCATTCCGATTGGACCATTTTTGCGCAAGTTATCGTGCTTAAAGACACATATATATATATATATATATATATATATATATATATATATATATATAGATAGATATATATATATATATATATATATATATATATATTTATGAAAGTGAACGAATGGTGTTTTTGGCATCTGAGGACCTCAAAAAGAAAAGTTATGATGGTTTTAGGCTTAGGTCTTACCATGAGACCTACGGTAACAGCTTCTTCCCTATAGGGGAAATTCGCTAAAATAAAACATATTTTTATGATTTTAATTAACGTAATACGGTCCTCAAAGATGAAGTTTCACTTATCTCAAACCACCAGTTTTTTATTCTTTTACAAAATACATTCAAAGAACTGCATCTTTTCAAATTCATAGGTATTTTGTTGAACATAAACGGCCCTAAAAATAAAAACGATTGTTTAAAAATCTCTTTATTGACTTTTGGTGTTCTGAAAAGCATATTATCAGCACTTCTCGTACTATAAAAAAGGTTTTCATTTCCGTTATTTCCACATTTAATGAAAAATAATCGTAAAACCTTGAATATAAAAAGATTCTGAATAGGTAAAATTTTTATTTGAGAATAGAGAGGAAATGAACTGTCTCTTATTTGTTTTCTTAAAATTATTCGTAAATAGTGATTCTGAGTTACTCTTAATCGATTTATTAATGTTTTAAAAGTTCCGCCCCAGCATTCTAAACCATATTGCAGTATGGAATGTATAAGAGCATAGTATAGAGTTTTCAATAAGGAAACTTCACAGATATTTCTTAAAAAGTAAAATTTTCTAATAGAATGTTTAATTTTGATATGCAGTTGGTGAATATGCTTTTCCCAGGTCATTTTGCTGTCAAACGTCACACCTAAGTACTTAAAAAACTTTACTTTTTCCAATTTTTCACAAGTACAAATTAATCTATAACAGTCTTGAGCGTGATAAATAATAGGTGAGGTAAATTCGAAATCACGGAAATCAAAATTGATGTACTTCGTTTTGCTAACGTTTACTTGCATTTTGTTTGTGGAGCACCAATCTTGTAAAATATTCAGATCATGCATCATCATTATTCTTATATGTTCTTTGTCTTTGTGGGAATAAAGGAAACCAATATCATCGGCAAGAGCTTGGATTTGTCCGTTAACATTTTTATAGAGTAAATCAATAACAAAAATTAGGAAAAGGACACCGGAGGTCACAGATCCCTGAGGAATCCCCACGGTGACGGGTAGAGGCGCACTGAGGCAGCCTCCGACCCGCACGCGCTGCTCTCTGCCAGAAAGATACACTGAGAAAAAAGTCTAGTGGTAGACTACAGAAATAAAGAGGGAACCTCATTAAATCTTGTGCTTACCTTGCCGGATGCCATTCTTGAGGCTGCCACCAGCCTTGGCTAGTGTAAGGACTCCAGCCACATCTTGTGTGCGCCACAAGCCATCTTTGGCTGTAATTGTGATGTCATAACTTAATGACGTCACTACTATATCCTTAATTCTTGAGGTAACAAGCATACTGGACTGGTGTGTGTTCCACTCTGTCTAGTTATAGACTCAGTACTGTCTAGTGCCAGACCCCAGCAAGCTAGTAGCTACCTCTATTTGTGTCTGGTGTCGTTCTACCCTGGATAGTTGCAGCTCCAGTACTATCTAGTGCCAGACCCCAGCAAGCTAGTGGCTACCTCTCTTTGAGTCTGGTGTCATTCCACCCTGGATAGTTGCAGCCCCATTACTGTCTAGTGCCAGACCCCAGATAGCTAGGGGCCACCTCTCTATGTGTCTGGTGTCGTTCCACCCTGGATAGTTGCAGCCCCATTACTGTCTAGTGCCAGACCCCAGCAAGCTAGTGGCCACCTCTCTTTGTATCTGGTGTCGTTCCACCCTGGATGGTTGCAGCCCCATTACTGTCTAGTGCCAGACCCCAGCAAGCTAGTGACCACCTCTCTTTGCGTCTGGTGTGCGTTCCACCCTTGATAGTTGTAGCCCCAGTACTGACTAGTTCCAGACCCCAGCTAGCTAGTGACCTCTTCTCGTGTTGTCAGCAGGTTGGTTCCATCATTAAAATTGATTTAGCCCACAAATCGGCCACAGATGTAGGACTTAGAATCACACTCCCCCCTAATGCTCCAGTATCAACTTTTCTGTTTAAGCCAGTTTTGATTTTATTCTTGATCCAACGATTAAATCTTTTTTCCTAAATTTCTTCTAGTTTAACTATATTTATACCAACAGCGTCATAATTATGTTAATGAGTTACTGTTACGTTAAAAAAACTGGCTTGTTTGAAATGCTAAATAAGACATAGGAACAAGGGGCGGGTTGTGATTCAAAGAACTGTATCTGCAGTTCGCTTCTGGGCTGATTTATGTTTTACTTTATCCAACTCACAGAGGCAGAAAGAGGTGGTAGCTGCTAGCAGATCGGATCTGGAACTAGGTAGTGTTATGGCTACAACTATTGTGGCAAAATTCAACATTTTTAAAATAAAAGGTTGATCTCATTAGAAGACTAATTTGATGATATGGGTTTTGGTTCCAAGCTGGCTCTTGCTTTTAATATTATGATTATAGACATATACCACAAGACTTATTTTCATTTTGATTGTTTCAAGTAAAGTGAACATTAAATTTAGCAAATTTTCAGCTTTTTAAAAATACTCAATACAGCTTCGAAGATAATTACAACAGATTATCTGATATATTATATAATTTAATAATCAACCAAACATTATAAAAATATAAACATTTGAGAAGTTAAATTTCTAACAAAATAGGACAAGTATATGTTATTATAAACTTTTACAATTTCTAGTGCAACATTTTGAAGGGTACCAGATGCTTCATTGTTAAAGCTAGTATTTAATAAATAGTATAGTATATGCCAAGATAAAACTGCAATCAAAAACTTATTTAAATAATGAAAACATTATTAAAACTTTTGTAATTTTGACACTGAATATCATTTAATATAAATAAATTTTCTATAAACGGTTAATTTGAATGTATAGGCAAAAAAATATTTGAGACTCCAATTGTAACAGATTTATTAATTGTAATTAAAACAAGTACAAATCAAGGACATTGAATTAATAATAATGATGTCTGTAATAATAATATTCCCTTAACCATAACTATTACTGACAAAAAATTATATAACTGCTGCAAACATGTTGGTTTCAAGAGGGGGTTCCAATCCTACACAACTACCTGCTCCTCCCCTTAAGACTAATTTTAACTTTAAAATTTGGTACACAGCCTCAACTGCTCAACCAGTCTTGATTTATAGCTCATTTGAAAGAGAAAAACTATTTATCGATTCCAGTTATCAGATTTTAGATATCGCTTTAGGTTTAAATGTAAAATATAAAAATAATAATTAGTTGTATTTTTATAAAATTGTATTGGTTGTGATATCAAGGGAAGGATATCACTGGAATATCTGGATAATTTTGTTTAAATTATCCAGATATTAAAAAATATACTATCCTTTAAATATTAATATACTATCGTTTAAATGAGCTAGCTATAAATCTCAAAAATTTTGGTTGAGCGGTTGAGGCTGTATTGGATTTGAAAATTTGGGAGGAGCAGTTACGAATGTTAAGTTTCTCGTGACTGGAACCCTCTCTTAAAAAATACTATACAAAAATATTAACTACAGTATTACAGGCAATTATAGCTACTGTCATCATTAAAATAAAAGTATTATGCTTTAACAAAAGCTGTTACAGTAGGCCCTACTTGCAATATTATCAGCATTCAAATAATTTAGAAAAAATACAATGCAAGAATATTAGGTAACAGTTTTAGACACTACATCCATTAAAATTAAGCTTGAGAAAAACCCTTAACTGTTCTGGCCACAGTAGGCCGACTATTATAGTACTGACAATTTTATAACTGCTGCTTGAAAGTCATAAATAATCGAAAAGTCACAACTAATCACTACTTTGCTCTGTTTCATATCTTTACAACTCCCTACCATAATTATAAAAGGCTGAAGTGTGGGACCATACCGTACATATTTCCGTTTTATCTCCTGCACCGCAGCCAAAATGTCTGTTTCACTTGAAAGAAATGATTTTCCTGTTTCGAAGGCTTGTTCAGTCCTTTTCCATGTATCTTGCTAATTTTCCTCGTGTACAGAAGATAGTTAAGTAGAAGCAGGATGGCCACACTTGATTGAGGAGAACTATCCTCTGAAAAAAAGGCAGACATACCTGTAATAATCTTTATATACCAACATAATAGCAACATGTTTTTTTTGTAATGCACCATAATAGTTTTGTAAGACTGGTTGGGTGCCCTGTCAGAGGTCTGAGGGAGGTTATTGAAGATGGCATAGCACCCTGCATTATAATTTTCAAATGTTTTAAAAATTGTTAATAGCCCACCTAAAATATGTCATCAAATTATTATTTTTTTTAACTATAGGGCTTACTGTTTTTTTCTTTACAGTTTTATTTATAAATCTGAAAAATTCCATTAAAAATTATCCCGGGTGTCCCATAATAACCCCCCCCCATCTTTTTCCTATATTTTTCAAATATCAATCCCTCACCACCCCCAAACATTGTTGGGTAGTTAATACTTCATTTTGAGTAGGTACCCAATTTCGGCCGCCATCTTGGATCGGCCATATTGGATCCAAAATATATTTTTCAAATGTAAAAGTGGAGTTATGACCCATCATTTTACGCTAGATTTTTTCACTAATTACAATGCCGCAATCCGTTTTTTAATATCTCGATTGGTTCTTAAGATATGATTACTTTAAATTTTATTAATACTAAAAATTTATTTATTTTCAACCAATTTAAGCATTACAAATTGATAAAATAGGCTAATTTTTAGTTTTTGAGAAATTCATATTTTTTAAAATGTTTATTAAAAATTTATTAATATCTTGAAAACTAAACATGATAATTAAAAACGGGTTGAATGAATGAATGAATGAAAATACTTCTTTATTGAGGCGAACTTAGGACCACATGGTCCTTTCTTACAGCTAACCTCTGGTTGCGGCATTGAAAAAAAATCTAGATTGAACTGATGGGTCACAACACCATATTCATATTTGAAATAACTTACCTCATTTCAAAATGGCGGATCCAAGATGGAGGCCAAACATTTACATTGGAGAAAGTTAAGTGGAAATAATTCAACAATGACTGGTGGTGGTTATTCGTCACTATCTAGCATTATTTTGTGGTTATGGCCTATTTGATCAATTTTTAATTTTTAATGTTTATATTGGTTGAAAATAAATAAATTTAAAGTATTCATATCATGAGAACCAATTGAGATATTAAAAAACGAATTGCGGAATTGTAATCAGTGAAAAATCTAGCTTGAAATAATGGGTCACAAAACCACTTTTACATTTGAAAAAAATATTTTTTATGCAATATGGCGGATACAAGATGGCGGCCAAAAATTGGGTACCTAATCAGAATGAAGTATTAACCACCCAACAATGTTTGGGGGTTGTGTGGGATTGATATTTGAAAGATATAGGAAAAAGTTGGGGGGAATATTATAGGACACCCGGTATATAACATTGGGGAAATGTTGCATTTATTAAATAATAATATATGTAATAAAGGCAATTTTGATAAAAAAGTAACAACAAATTAAATGTGTGACATCTACAATTTTAAATTTTTCAAAACAAATACATTAAATGCAGTTTGATTAATGATTCTTCAATTACTTTGAAAAACGTAGTGTCTTTTTGCTTGTAAAAAAAAACAATTTTACACGTTGAAAACCCAGAGTAAACGCCCTCCCAATGTTGTTAGATTTAGCTAATCCCAAATTTATAATTTTAAATTTTTAGTCGAAATTGTCATTAATAATAACTTTATATTAAATCGATGTTATATTATTACCTGATGCAATGGTTTTAAGATGTTTTATTGCCTGTTTCCTGTCCTTATCCCTAGTTTGTTGTTCCTTGGTATTTGCTATAGTCAGGATTTTATTCCTGTACGCTGTGATATTGTTTGAAAGACTTCTCTTTTTCGGGATGGAGATGGTCAAAATCTTGAAGAAACTGAAAAAACAAAGTTTATTTTAAAAGAGTTTTTTTAGCTGTTTATAGAAAATTCTATTTACTCTTGAAAGGAGAATTTATTATTAATGGAGTTTAAGTGAAAAAAATAAGGTTCGAACCATAAACTTTGGCCAGAATTATCTCCCCATTATTATAATCCTATAAGCATATTTTCTGAAAAATCCCAAATATTATTTATTTTTCTCATTAACTAAATGACATTACGTTTGCCAGTATATGCTGTTATGTCATTACAAAGGGGGGGAACAAAGGGGACAGATTGCCCCGGACCATAAAAGAACGGGACCACATTTTCAGCTGAGTATTTTTAATTTCTTTCATCATAATAATTAATTATTTAAATATATTTCAAAAAAACCCGTCTATATTTTTGATTGCAAACAAAGAAAATCAAGTTGGATGTCGACTGATAGCGCCACGGTTCCGAAAATTCAACCCTTGATTAGTATACTCAAATAAATTACATTATTTTATAGGCCTATTTTGTACAATTCTAAGACACATTGGCAAATATATGTAGACATACCTTTAAATTGAAACCTCAAGTATTAAACTCCTTCCAGCCGTTCTTGAGTTATGACTATGAAAAGAAATCCTCTCGCCTTAGGGGTATTCCTAGCCTACAAGTTTTTTCAAACTCCGTAAGGTCTTAACTTGGGTACAAGTATGTGGGAGTTAACACGATGGTCCGAAATGGCTATTTATTTTCTAATTTATCTATCACTGGAGACATATTAAGTTACTTAGTTCAAATAATATGGTTTTATCAAGTGACGTATATTAACTTCACTTAACAGGAAGTGGTATTTAAATCAATCATGTTGTCTAAAACAACACAAAGAATTAATTTGAGGAAATATTGAAAATCATTTCAAATTTCAGTCACCTACTCGGTTTAGTTTATTTAATGTAAAGATCCAGATTCAAACACATTAACAAATTAACAGTACTGACAGGATAAAAGTTAAAAATCCTTTTGAAAACAAAGTAAACATCAATACATAATTTCAACCACTTCTCTGCTACGCTGGCAAGTGCCACTGTCAGTCGTCAGTGCTGCCAGCATAAAAGTACCATTAAAATCCAAAATTATCTTCAAATTATTTTTAAAATTCACCATTCTCATTAATGTCCTTCGTACATTATAAATGACTTTACAAAAATACCCTTTGTTATTTGGGAATGACTTTATAAAATTAATTCGAAATTTTGTCAATGAATACGAGACAAACATTTACGGCTGGCAGAAACCATATTTTGTTTGATGTGCTATGTTGAAACGTCAAAACAAATTTCATGATCCTGAATAACAGTAAAAATTACACCCACAATAGAACTTAAAAACATTGTGGGCATACCAAACAACATTTGGATCAAACCACAAAAATGTAAAAGTACGATAATCGTACGTTGGAACACACTACATTAACACTTGACTTTATCGTTATGTCCCCATAACCCTGAAATTTTACCAAGCCCGCAAATATAATTGAACGATTTAACTGAGGAAGTATTTTTCAAATCGGCTAAATTTATAGGGCCTATAGTCAATGGGTAGATATGTGATCTCATGACATTTTACTATGACATTATTGACTAAACAATACGGTAACTTTTATTGCCATAAAACTCAAACTCACCGGTAAAATTCTGTTGTAAGACGTGGAGGTCCCAATCCTGCAGGAAGCGTGAAGTTTCTTCACCCATTATTCACAAAGGAAACAAAGAAAAAAGTCACTACAATAAACAGTCCAACCAGTTACACCAACAACTCACTCAGGACTGCATGGGTCGAAGATTAGGGGTATGACGCTGTCATCAGTGTGATTGCGCATGCGCGGTCACCTGTCAGGCACAGGGACGGTTAGAGCCCACCCTCTGGTTGGCTGGGGTACGCTGCAAACCCCAGCCTTGGAAGTGCGTCGCGTCTATACGCTAGGGTCCCTCACAAACATTTTGTTTTTGCCACATGACATTCTATATGTGACTACCACAATGCGCGCCTGGTGTTAGGCAGAGGAATACAAAACATCTAGGGCATTGAACGAGCACTAGTACGGGCTGGGGCTAAGTGTGACGTCACTGATTTCATCACACTAGCATTGCTAGTGTCCGCAACATTTGTTTATTGTTAACGCCTAGATTTTAGTCTGGACTGTTTTAACATTACACTGCTAGGAACGGACCAAAGCCAAATTGGAGATGTAATGTGTGCAACTCCAGACCACATTGGTTTGCCGCATGCCGCTGGTTGTAGCGCCAAGAATCATGCGAAATCAACATTTACTCGCAATCTGGAGCTCTGATTTTTCTCAGTGTAGCTGCGGAACCACTGGAGCGCCACACCTCTGATCCCTGCCGCCTCCAGCTTATATAGCAAAATGTCGTGATTGACAAAGTCAAAGGCCTTTTTAAAGTCAACAAAGAGACCAGTAGTTTTATTACTGTCATTAAGGCTGTTGTAAATTAAATTTGTGAAATTCAATGCCTATGTATCCGTAGGCACGATAACTCTCGTAAAAAAAGTCCGATCTTGATGAAATTTGGAACAAACATTTATAGCGATATTCATGACTTTAAGTTCGAAAACCAGCAAGGCAGTACACTCTAAGGCGGTTTTTTTACTAAATAAAATTTATTTTCAAGATTTAACATATTTATATTAATTCTATATAAATTTAATGGTCGGAATTGAAATCAGCTTTAAAAAATAAACAATACAGCATTTTGAATTATTACTCTACATTAATCGGTTACTGAGATATTGGATCTGCTAAATGCAGTACATTGCCTTTTGTTTTTCCCTGAAGGGACATAAACTGTCCAAATTCTGGTATGAAATACCCAAATCTTTCATTCAATTTCCCTAAAATTGGAATTAAAATAGTAGTTTTCATTATTAGGAGCGAAAGTGGCTCTTTTTGGTACGAGATCGTAATTTACAGCCAAGGCGCAGCCGAGCTTGGAAATGCAATCGAGTAACAAGGAGACACTTTTGCTCCGTGTGATGAACAACTATTTTCATCATTATGTATAAATAACCATTTAATCGATAAAAAATTAGACTACATAATTTTGAGGTTATCCAAAATAGTCATCGTCATTTACACAACTGTTAGTTGTTTACAAACACAAGTTAAGAAATCCTTCAACCTTTCAAACGTAACATAAACAAATTTTGACATTAGAGTACGGCAAAATTTACCATATGTTTTTTCAGTACTCCTATTCGAAGTGATCCAAAACGATCATTTTGTGTACGATTTAGAGAACTAAAAACGGCTGTTTTCGGGACAGTATGATGAAAAAATAATAATACAAAACACATGATTGAATTTAATTTGTCCACGTGATGGTTTGATTTGTTTTGATTTATTGGATCTGCGTATATTGATAATATGTTTGCTGACGTTTATGTACTATAACAAGTATACATTTATTAAAAATGATCAGAATATGAATAATTATTGAGAAATAAGATCATGAATGATAACATTTACTTTTTTTAGATTAATATTTACACAAAATATCCAAAACAACATCTTCCCTAACTTATGTAAAATATGTCCACATATAAAAAATAAATCCTTTAGAAATTAACTGAGTATGCAAGTTTGCTGCAACAAGTGTATTTAAATTTTAAGATAAATCATATGTTTGGATTTAATTTTTTCTTATGATTATTTTGTTTGTTTTTATTTTGACTGATTTTAAGACATTTAATGTAAGTTTGCATACATTTTTATACTATAACAAGGATACACTTAAAAAATTAGACTAATAATTATAAGAATAACAAAAAGAGTATTGATTGGATACTGATATTATTCCCATTATCATTTCCCTTATATCTAAAGCTCTTGAATTAATGTGTAATACACTTTTTGCATTAATTACATAAAATGTTTGAAACATTTTCCTGTACATAAATTAATTAAGCTCTCATATAAAAATTGATTCTTTAGAAATTCGCTGAGTACGCAGGTTTGCTGCGACGGGGGTATTTTGTTTCGCATCTGAATACATGTTTGGCAGAACTTTACCTAAGCAAATAACATAACTTTCTTTGAAATGCCTTCTTTAAATAGGCATATCGTTATTCGTAAATTTCAAAATCGAGTAAAATAGGCAGGCTAACCGTTAATACCTCAATAACCTTCGCATTCCAAGTACATTTATTAAAAAATATAGGTTTTAAATTTATAATGCGTTTTATATCTTGAATTTTTAGGTTAATATTAAACTAACAATGCTATTTTAAAACTCTAAACATGCATCAATGGTTGAACATGTATCAATGTTAATTCACTGTCATTAGTTTGTTAGAAAATCCCATCTCCAGACCCCCCCTGAGTTACTTATGTTCCTTTTAGCGAATTTCTCCCATAGGGAAGTAGTTATTACCGTTGGAACGGTGAGAGTTAAGCCCGGGACCATGTTATTTTTTCATTTGAGGTCCCTAGACCCAAAAAACACCGTTCGTTCAATATATATACCTGTCCGTAGGCGCGATAACTTTTGTAAAAAAGGTCCGATCTTGATGAAATTTGGAACAAACGTGTAAAGCGTCATAGCAAGATCGGTTTCATATAAGAAGGTTTTTTGACTAAATAAAATTTATTTTCAAGATTTATCACCTTTTTATTAATTAAAAAAAATTAACTGTCAAAATTGAATTCAGCTTAAAAAACAAACAATTTAGCATTTTGAACTATTATTCTACGTCAATCCGTTGCTTAGATATTGAATGTGCTAAACACAGTACGTTGTCTAATATTATTTTTAATTTTACTCTCCAAAAAGTATAGTTAATATAGTTAGGGTTCTGTAATATACTATTGGTCTGATAGGAAGGTTTTCCTTGTGGGTTTTGGGTAAACCCTTAAATGTAGGAGCTTTAGGGTTAATAACTTTTAGTTGGGTTTTTTTCTTTAGTTATTGATTTGCATTGTGAGATTATGTTGTTTGTAGATTTAGAAAATTCTATTGTGGGGTCTTTGGGTAGTTTCTTAAAAGTATCATTAGAAATGAAGTCTTTGACTTTTTTATCATATTCTTGTTTACTTATAATTACAGTAGTATTACCTTTGTCGGCTTTAATGATCATAGATTCTTCTTCTTTAAGTTTTGAAGGTATAGAATTTATTAGTTTTGTATCTTCTTTAGCTGATTTTAAGATTAAATTTTGTCTTAGTTCAGTATTAGTTTTCTCTAATTCATGAACAAAATATCTAAAAATCTAAATATCTTAAAAGAAGATTTGAAATCTGGTAAATCTTTGTCAAAGCAAGAAATTGATGACATTATAAAGCTAACAAAGAATTGTATTAAACAAAACTATTTTCAATACAATTTTGAAATTTATCAACAAACCCATGGTCTTGCAATGGGATCACCTTTATCTGGACTACCTGCTGACATTTTCATTCATCATTTAGAAATAAACAAAATCGATAATGAAACAAACCAATTTAAGCCGAAAATCAAATACTGGGTAAGATATGTAGATGATATATTATTCCTCTTTGAAGGAAATGTAGACGACAGTGAAGATTTTTTAACATACTCCTTATTAGAAAAAATAAAATTCACAAAAGAAAGCCAAAATGAATCAATCAATTACTTAGACTTAGCAATAAAAAGAATTTAATAAACACAGTTTTAAAATATACAGAAAACCGACACAGTCAGACCTCATGATACCAACTCATTCTCACTATCCTTGAAAATACAAGATGGCTGGTTTTAGAGCAATGATCAACCGCCTTCTAAATATACCAATGAAACCAATAGATTATGAAAAGGAAAAGAATACCATGAAATATCTAGCTTCCAAAAATGGTTACAACAATAAATTTGTTGATCAAATTATAAGAACAAAGAAGAAACAGAAACAAAAAAGAGACGAAGACACTGAGAAGAAATATATACCTTTTAACACACGACTAAATAAAGCATTAAGAAAAACATTTCAATCAACAAACTACGAAGTCGCATATAAAACAAGTAACAATGCCTTTGATCTAATTAATAAGAAATCAACTATGAATACCCCCGTTGCAGCAGACCTGCATACTCAGCGAATTTCAAATGCAAAACAACATATTTCAATCCAACATAGGGAGATTTGACATGTTTTGGTAAGCTCCATAAGAATAACATGGGGAATGAGTATGCAGGTTTGCTGCTACAGGTATATTAAAACTGGGTGGTTTAAATTCAATATTTAGTAGATCTGAACTAGAAGAAGCCATTTACCAAGTTTTATCAAGATATGTTGAGAAATGACCGAGATATAGAATTTTACTTATTTCCCTTAAGGTTAACATTGGGACAACGTATATCACAATCAATATCTCGGTAACCAATGGACATAGAGCAGTGATTTAACATACTAAATTGTTTGTTTTTTTGAGCTGAATCAAATGGTGCCAACAAAAATTCGATAAATTTTATTTTTCTTTGTAAAAAACTCAAAAAACCTATTTTTGGGGGGTTTATCCCGCTTTACCAAGGCGACACTAAAAAAACAGGCCGTAATGCTCAAATTCACATATGATCGTAAGCGATGGCTATGACGTAATTACTTTTTAAGTAATAGTTTATTTGTTGTTTGTTTTGATAATCTGCTGAAAATCATAACCTTTTTAGAAGTTTGGAAAAATTCAGGTCACAGCTAATTTGCAATTAATTGATGTTATCGCCATCATCATCAGAGTTGTCTGCAAGTTGTGACACAGAGATCGAAAGTGGAGCTGGGATGGAAAAAAACGACAACGAAATAGATGACGAAATCGTGAGCTTCGGTGAACTTGAAGCGAATTGGATCCCGGAAATGACCGCGGAAATCAGTGCATCAAGAAGAAATTATGTATTTTCAAGTTTCAACAGCACCAGAATGTATCTTCTCAAGGATAACCTCGGCGGAAAATGATTCGCCGAAAATTGATGCGTGTGTGGTGCTTGAAAATGATTTAGAATTAAGATTGTACCTAAAAAACGAAAGCTATGTATTGAGTTCTTGTTCAGTACATCAAATAGTTAGTAATAGAATGAATCATGTACTAGGACAGTAGTATATAGAATAGTATAATAAAAATAGTACTAGGACCCTGCTTCAAGGTCACATGGCTCGCCGACCAGACTATTAGAAGAGATTTTAATCCAGCCTTGTATAAAAAAGTAAAATTTGTTTCAAGCAAAATAGTTTGTTTTCGTTTAATAGGATTTAAAATATGTTTAAATAGTTGAGTACATAAATATGTTTTCCTTTTTCACTTTCTCCCCTCTATACATAGTATTTAGAGAAAGTATTGTTTTCGTAAAAATTGTCGAATTTGTGTTGTTAGTGGGTATACGGAAGAGTAAAAAATGACATTAGCAGGAACAGTGAGCTTGTACAAAAAATTTAGAGAAAACAATTGTAAAGTTTTTTGGACATGTTTTTATTTTGACTTAATAATTAAGTGTATATGCACCAAGGAGCAAACTATTACAAAGTTTGTAAAATTGTTAGCCTATTTGAAGACACCTTGGTTTGAGTAATAGTAGGAAAATTTGTCAATTTTGAATTTGAGACACTTGTGTTGAGTATAAAATAAGCACGTGATTCCGTTTTTGTGTTTACACAACAGCTACGATGACACTTCATGGTTCAGACTGACGTTGATCAAGGAGCAAGCAGCTGATCACAAACGATTCATTACGTCATAGCCATCGCTTACAATCATATGTGAATTTGAGCATTACGGCCTGTTTTTTTAGTGTCGCCTTGGCTTTACCCCCCCCTTCCGGTGGTCCGATCGGGCTGGTTCACGAACTCGTCCGAGTTATTACCACTTTACACGTTTGTACCAATTTTCATCAAGATCGGACCGTTTTTACGGCCGCTATCGTGCTAACAGACACATACATACATACATACATATATATATCTATATATATATATATACAGATATACATATATATCTAAAAATTCGAACGAATGGTGTTTTTTGCTTCTGGTGGCCCCAAATGAAAAGTTATCATGGTCTCGGGCTTAGGTCTTACCATGAGACCTAAGGTAATAGCTTCTTCCCTATAGGGGAAATTCGCTAAAAGCGACCAAGAAGATAAATATGACCAAGCAGGTATATACAAATTAAAATGCTCGGATTGCAAAAGCTTCTATGTAGGACAAACAGGAAGATCGTTTAAATCAAGATTCCGCGAACACTTGCAAGCCCTAAAAAATAATAATCTAACAACGCAAAAATCTAACTTTGCTGAGCATTTACTTACCTCAAACCACAACTACAAAAATACAAAAGAAAACCATGAAATCATTGAATTTTTAAATAAAGAAAAATATGAATTCTAAAGAGGCGTTCTACATATATACCGGCTACAAAGAAGAGCCCCAAAATATACTAAATAGCCACATACCATCACAAAATCCGATATTTTAAAAAGCAAGATTATTGAAAAGCTCATTTTAAAGAATAATAATACACTTTATTATATATACATATTTTATACAAACTAATTTTAAGAAAACTGTAATATTTATTTTAATTTGTTTATATTTTAACCATGTGACTTATACAAACATTGTATAAAGAGGTTAGGTAAAACTTGCTTGAAAATGGCCTAAGGTCGAAACATGTCGCAAATAAAATGAATTTAAAGGGAACTCAGTCAATTCTTTCCGTATTTATTAAACCCGTATTTGTGAACTGATTCAAGGAATATATATATATATATACACAGTGTGTAAAAAAAGTCCGTCCCCCCCTCCTTAATTTTTTTGTTTGTTAAGACAAACAATTAACCTTTGGGGAGTGAAACTACCTCAACCCAAATTATTTTTTGATGTTACCAAACATTTTGAGTGTCCCCCAAAAATGGGGGATTTTGGGGGCGACTCAAAATTTTCAAATGCAAACCCCTTTTGGGTGACCCCTCATTTTAAAGAGCTTTCAAAAAGTAGATGAATGGTGAAAATTGGAGGTCTCTATCGTTTTTCTAACCAAATTGACAGCTTATCAAAGGTTTGAATACAACATATCCTTGAAACCTGGCGTCGAGGACATTTGGAGTTTTAATTCACCTTTGGTGACATAAAAATGAAACGAGCCTGGGAAAAATGTTGTTAAATGAAAAATTTGTCTCTTTTGGTGATATTTAAAATTTTGAGTTGACCCTAAAATCCCCCATTTTTGGGGGACACTCAAAATTTTTGGTAACGTCAAAAAATAATTTGGGTTGAGTTAGTATAATTCCCCAAAGGTTAATTGTTTGTCTTAACAAACAAAAAAACTAAGGAGAGGGGGAAGGATTTTTTTACACGCTGTATGTATGTCTGTCAGCACGATAGCGGCCGTAAATATAGTCCGATCCTAATGAAATTTGGTACAGATATGCAGAGTGGTAATCAATTGGACGAGTTAGTAAACCAGCCCGATCGGACCACTGGGAGGGAGGGTAAAGGGGGATAACCCATATGAAAAAGACAGTTCAGACCTGATCAGATCTGATTCAGTTTAAGTCAGGATCAATCAGCAAATGTCAGATCTGAAGTCAGGAGTTTGGTATCTGAATCAGCCTGATTCAGGCCTGAATTCGGATCCTGTGTGTCTGATCAGAACTGAAGGTTCCTGAAGTCAGGAGTTTGGAATCTGAATCAGCCTGAATCAGGCCTGAATTCCAAGCCTCAGTGTCTGATCAGAACTGGCCAATTCTGAAGTCCGGCGTTTTGATTCAGTAATAGCCTGAATTCAGGGCCTCTGTGTCTGATCATAACTGATCGTACCTGAATCAGGAGTGTTGAGTTCAGAATTTATTTGAATTCAGGATATATCATAATACGGTCTAACATCACGGTAAACTATCATAAAGATGTTCCTGTACAGTACCAATGTATTGTCGATTTACTAGAATTGTAATGCTGAAGTAAAACAATTTTGTAATTTTTTTAAGAGATTTGAAGTTGTATTGTATGATATATTTGAAAATTGCGAAGTATGATAAAATGATTATCGCGCAGGAAAAATTTGCAAACAGAAATAAAAAATGACGATAAACAAATATATGTCAATTGGTCTCTCAAAATATTTATCTAAGGAATAAAGAGGGTTTATGAGGTGTTATAAAAGTTGAAATAATTAAGTGGAAGAAAATTAAATTCTTTTGACAAAATTGCTGGTATGCATCTAAAACTCAGTATAACTGAAAAAATGTAAATATAGCTGACAAATGTATCTGGATCCACCCCTAAGCACTCGCATCGAAGCGACGGTGCCTGGGCGTCTTTGCCCAGGAAATTAAAGCACCTTCCCACATAACAGGTTGTTTTTCGGCAAAGTTGCCATCGGTTTGAAAAAGAAACTTTGTACTCGCAAATTTGACATTCATTTTCCGTTGGTCTGATAAAGCAACTTTTCACTAGCAAATTTGTCACACATTTGCAGTTCTTTGTCTAGGCAAAGCTGTTTCCTGATAGTTATGACAACTTTGCGGCAACTTAAAATGAGTTTGCCATTTCTCATATCCACCGTAAGTTGTGTTCACATAGAATAATAATAATAATTATAATATTTTGGTTGGCACCATTGGATTCAGCTAAAAAAACAAATAATATAGTTCCTTGAATCATTGCTCTAAGTCCATTGGTCACTGAGATACTGAAAGTGGTAAACACATTACGTTGCCCCAATGTTAACCTTATGAGAAATAAGAAAAATTCTATATCTCGCTTATTTCTTAAAATAATAAAACTTGGTTTGTGGCTTCGTCTAGATGAGATTTAATGTCAAAATCAAGTCAAATCTCGCTATGTTCGATTGAACTATTCTTTTCCATTAGAAATTAGCTGAGTATGCAAGTTTGCTGCAATGGGGGTATTTCATCGTTACTTTAAAATTTCACGTACACTTACCACATAACTCTTTTATGAAATAACTTATCGCATAGAGCTTATAATTACTTTTACATCCATTTGAGTAGAATAGAATAATATTTAAACAATTAGACGTGGTAACTTTTAGGTAAAAAGTTTCTCTTATTACACTTTTTAAAATAGTTGTTTACTGAAAAAAATATAATTTTAGTGTGAATGGGGAAAAAGTGATTGGAGGCACTTTATAACTCGTTCTCAGTCCTCAAAGGTCATCTCTGCACTGTATTTGGATCCTAATGTTTACCACCAAAGCAGTAGTTAAGATGACATTTTGCCCTGCGACGAATATCAGCAGGTCTGGTGGTGTAGTGAATAAAAGCTCCGCTTACGAAGGTAAGGGTCCTGGGTTCAAATCCTAACATAAGTCAATCGAATTTGAATAGTGGTAAAGTGAGTAAAAACCTTGTAGAAATGCATTCCCTCAGTTAGATTTTTTTTATTACAGTTTTTGGATTTTTACATATTTATAAATACAACTTTACAGATCTGACATCAGGAATAAGTTCAGGTCGGATCAGGAAGGTTAAGACCTGAAATCAGGAATTGGAACATTTTCCATTCAGTCCTGAATCAGGAGTGATCAGAACTATTCAGAACTGAATGGATCCTGATTCAGAACTGAATGGAAAATAGTCCATTTCCTGATTTCAGGTCTGAACCTTTTTTGGTTCAGACCTGAACAAAAAAAGAAAAAAAGAAACTTTTTATTTTCATGTGGGAAACCCCCCTAAAAATGGGTTTTTTGAGTTTTAAAATAGAAAAATAAAAATAATCAAATTAAATTAAAAGCCAATTAAATTCAGCTCGAAAAAACAAACAATTTAGGCTTTTGAATCATTGCTCTATGTCCATTGGTTACCAAGATATTGGAAGTGGTAAACACAGTACGTTGTCCCAATGTTAACCTTATTGGGAATAAATACAATTTTATATCTCGCTTATTACTAAACATATCTTAATAAAACTTGGTTTTTGGCTTCATATAGATGAGATCTAATGTATTTTAGTCTAAAACCCCCGAAATTTCCATTTTCGTGGCAGTAAACCTGCATATTCATTCCCCATGTTATCCTTATGGGAAATCAAATAAATGCTATGTATTCCTTATTTTTTCACATATCTTGATAAAACTTGGTATATGGTTTTTTCCTAGTTCAGATCTACTAAATATTTAATTAAAACCACCCAGTTTTAATTGACCTGTTGCAGCAAACCTGCGTACTCATTCTCCATGTTATTCTTATGGAGCTTACAAAAATATGTTAAATATCACACTACGTTGGATTAAAATATGTTTTTTTGCATTTTAAATTCGCTGAGTATGCAGGTCTGCTACATCGGGGGTATTTAGTTATTATTTACTTAGCGTATTTAAACAATACTTTCCTTCAAATAAGCTCAATTCTCATATATACAAAAAAATCCTATGTAAATTCGCTGAGTACGCAGGTCTGCTGCGACGGGGGTGTTTAAGTTTCCTTTTTACAAAAAAGGAATACAGTAAATTATGTTCACAGACCGTTGATCTTAATTTCAATAGATCAAATACTTCTCCTCATTTGCTGTTAAAAACCGTCAATATTTTAAGAAATCAAAATCATAATGTGGATGAATGTTAACTGACTTTTGCTATCCCTGCATCCTGTTGTATATCTCTGGAACTATTTCAAATCTTGATCATCTGTTATGTTACAAACAAATGTGAATTTGAAAACGTTCAGTAGTAGCACCTTTGCTGGAGTTTCAAAAGCCTCCTGTGTGAGGGCTTTTAATGTTTTATTTTCCGAACCCGCAAAGGCACATCTAGAGAGTAATAGCTTTAATTTGATACCAAGTATGTATGGTAAATTTAATTTCTAGAGGTTGATATGCTGTGGAAAAAATTCCAAAAATTCTTTCAATAATATAGATTATTGCTTATAATATCGGAAAAAAACATTGCATGGCATTTGACATTGATACCTTGCAACCAGTAACCAGTATCAGTAGCTAAGTCTTCTAAATTATGCTAAAAGAAAAACTACAGGTTTTTTTAACGCAACCCAAAACTTTATTTTATCAGTGAAGGATTATTCCCCCCAAGATTCTCGGATTTGAGCCCACTGTATTGTTTTCTTTGGGGAAACATAAAATATAAGGTCTATGGAAAACATTCACAGGATATTCAGCACATCAAAACAAATATAACAAATTTAATGCAAGAAATTTAAAGAGGCACCTTGCAACACGTGTTAGGGAATTTGATGGAGAGAGCACAACTTTATACAAATGCCAATGGCGGATTGTTTGAACACATAATGTAAACTAAATGTGATCAAACTTAAATAACAGGTTATATTAAATGTAAAGATTAACTAAATAATACTAATTTCATGTTTATATGTGCATTATTCAATCTTAAAAATGGTTTGCGTAAAAAACACCCTGTACAAAAATAATACCCAAATAAAAAAATCACAACTAATACATATTTTTTGCCCATTATGCTCGGCAAACGAAGCGAAAGTTAAGGTGGAAGACTGAAGGGCTTTGTTTGTCAGACGGTCCTCATTACTGTTGTGCAAGAGAAACTTGCTTAAAGACTTACAAAAGCAAAGTTATTACACCTATTTTCAATCAAGCAGCAGCGAAATTTTGCTACCCAAAACTTAAATGTGTTTGATCTTGGACTAAATGTGAAAACAAGAGCTTCCTAAAAAATATTTCCCTCGATTAAAAGACATAACAATTCACAAATAGTTCTAAAACTAAATTATTAAATACCTGATACTTAATGTACTTTCTAGAAAACTTATTTTGTAGTAGAGAAAATATGTGAAACAAAAGTCTAAATTTTCTATTACTGATGAAAGAAATTTTAATTGCTGTTTAGCTGCCTAGTTATAAATACAATTTTACTGAAGTAAAATTTAACTTACCCAGCAATTTATTTAATAAATACAAATTAACATCCACCTTTGTGTACAAAATAAGTAATATAACCATGGTCATGAGGGCGAGGAAAAAGTGTGCATAGCCCACTTAACTTTTAACGCGTGTAAGTAGGAAAACAAAATTCGGCATACCGTTACAAAATAGCAATCTACACATAATTTATCAGCAAATCTTTCAATGTAAGGGCCGCGTCACATTGGTCGAGTAACTCGGCCGGGTCAAAACCCTTATCGAATGACCCTTCAAGTTCAAATGCTATATGACTACCACTTTGGTTAGGGATGACATGTAAATCTCGTGTTATCACCATAGTATTTCTCATAAGAAACACTATAAAATTAATGGTAAGGTTAAGCCTCCAGCCTCGGTAGAGGTTTATGTTTGGGAATTGGGGGTTTGAAGGTTTGGGTTTCAAAAATTTAGCACTGCACACAAAATACTCCTTATTGGGAAGGGGGGGGGAGGAAGTTGCTGCTGATGAAGGTGAAGGTTGGGTTTTCCTACTGTGAAGGTTTGCGGAGTTTGGTTTTTCTGCAGCAACAGGATCAGAAGTGAAGGAAGGGGGAGGGGTAAACACACTTTTTCCTAACCCTGTATAAGCGCCCTGGTCCTAGTAGGATGGATCTATTTCGATATGCCATATTTTTGCATGAAACGTTTATTAATTGAGATTGGTAAACATTTGTATAATAGATTGCAGAAAATAGCTATCTTGTCTAATCTAAAATGAGTTCGGTTCCATAAATGAAAATTGCCTTTGGTTTTCCGTTACTGAGGTCGATTACAATGATTCTTGCGATAAGACTCTGATATAAGACCTGACCTATTTCCAAATAAGAAAGCTTTTTTTGTCTAATAGACATTACATTAAACATGAGAAACAAAATATATGCCATGAAACATACTAAATTAGTAAATTAAATTAAAAACATAAGTTTGATAAAAATGTATCGAGCGAGATCGTACTAAAAGATAAAGTAGTTTCACTGCATAATAGGATCGCTCTATATTTGAATGCCAGCCTTAAAAGCCACCGCCAGACGCTTTAGCAGAAATTTATACCTTAAATAAATATTTAGATTGAAAGTTGAAAAAAGTATAGCTCTTTAGTCAAAGAACAAGTCAGAATTTGTTTGGGCTCATTTCTGAGGCAGAATACAACTTTCTAAAAAAATATTTAGGCAGTAATCGATTTTATTTTTATCAATCAATCGTTATCTGTTACTAGAGATTAATGTGCTGTTTTATTGGATTTCGTATTTAGATCAATAGCATTTTTATGATTAAATTTTATTATGCATTGTACGTTTATCAATAATCAATTAATTTAATTCAATACCTTATAAAAAGACATTTTTGGCTGTAGCGCGTGTTGTCCCTAGTGTTTGTATATCATGTGCTACGGCCACTCGTTGACCAGCAATTTTGGCGTGTGCTTGGAATATTATAAAGATCATTATGGTGGTTTACTCACACCTGTTTGTTGTAAGAATAATAGTGGTGGCGTCATTGGTGTCCACTTATTCTTCTATATTTTATTCTTCTCTCAAGAAAACTTGTCCTGTTGCGACAAACTCTGCCATAATAAAGCCATACAAAAATTCTAGAAGTTTCCCTAATGATTTATATTAATGATGGGCCTTTGCAGTGTCTTGATGATTACAATTTCAATCGAGAAGAAAACCGTCTTGACAAAATTTAGCCTGGTTCTAGAGGTTGCAATCGATTTAAGACTTTTTATGTTTTATGAGATCACTTTATCGATGATATATTATAGCACGAGGATGTAATAATTGGAGGTTACTGTTTTTTGGGTTTACCTCATAAGTTGCCTCCTAAAACGATTATATCAGCTACCAAATACTATACAGGGTGTCTGGAAAGTCCGCCACCAAACTCTATAAATTGGTTTATTGGGTCAAAATAAGCAAAAAAGTTCCTTTGAAGGTATGTCGTAAAATGCATATTTACCCAGATATCCGCCATTTTGTATTTTTCACAAAATATTTTTTATCTCCAAAGTTTGTGAATCGATTTTTTTGAAACTTAGTATGTACCTATAAATAGTCAAGGCCAGTTTATGAAAAAATAATCAGAATGATCGAATGGTAAATTTCAAAATGGCGGCCGCTCAAAATTTTTAATTTGAAATACCAGAAAAACGTTACGTAGTACAAAAAAATATGAAGAATTAAAGGTTTTAGAAAATTTAATTTCCAGTCTTATTACACCAGAATTATGAAAATCGGTCAATAAATAACTGAGTTATGGTCGAATTTATCCAACGAGGCAGCATAAATTGGAAGGAGAATGGCCCATTGTTGCATTGAGTCATGCGCTGACATAGGTCAATTACGCTGCCTCAGTAGATAAATTTGACCGTAACTCAGTTATTCATTAACCGATTTTCATAATTCTGGTGTCTATAGACAGGAAATTAGTCTAAAAGTTTTAATTCTTCATATTTTTTGTACTATGTAACGTTTTTCCGATATTTCAAAAGGTTAAAACGATATTAAAGGTTTCAAACGGCCGCCATTTTGAAATTTACAATTCGATCATGCTGATTATTTTTTCATAAGCTAACCTTGACTAGTTATAGGTACATACCAAGTTTCAAAAAAATCAATTCACAAACTTGGGAGATAAAAAATATTTTGTGAAAAATACAAAATGGCGGATATCTGGGTAAATATGCATTTTAGGACATACCTTCACAGGAACTTTTTTGCTTATTTTGACCCAATAAACAAAGTTATGGTGTTTGGTGATGGACTTTACAGACACCCTGTATACTATATACCAGCATACAAATAATCGGAATACAATTTTAGGGATGACTATTTTATAAATTGGCAGTCATTCCCATTAACTACCATTAACTAAAACCCCTAGTTAGGCTATACTAATAACTTAGTTACCCTCAATGTGTACCCATAACTTGTTTATCAAATTATTGTGAACGGAAATACTCGTGCTGGTAATTTTTACCACATAGATGATAAAATCTTTCTAAAACAGACCGATTCTTGAACAATAACTAAATTAATCGTAAACTTTAATAGCTTCCAGCCTACATTGTACACGACACAAAGAATTTCTCCTAACATTCACCATTAGAATACAGAAAAGGATTTTTAGAGATCAATGTACTCTATTTGCGAAGATGCCTCCAATAAAAAGAGACAGATTGTTTCATGTGTCAAGGCATCAATTGCCTTGAAGCAATATCAGGCTTAAGTTATGCCGGCAATATTGGCAAGTGACGATAGCCAATCGATCAAGTAATAATTTATCAAACCCATAACAGACAATGATGTTATGAAACTTTGAGTTACGGTTAATGCAAAAAAGCACAAAAGTTATATTTCTAAATTGTATAGCAATTTGGCTATTGATTTAGGTTTTTTAATTACTTATGTTTGTTAGTGCTGACAAAGATGACTGAGAATATTCAGTAATAAGTCTTCTATTGAGTTCCCCATTTAAAAGTAACTGATTAGTACACATTTTCAACATAGTTTTCGTGGTACACAGTGTTTAACATTTTTATAAGTGTATTTCAAGGAAATGTGTGATTGAATTGCTGTGTAAGTTAATTGTTAAACTTAACGTATTCTTATTTAAATTATAGTGCAAACAATTCTATATTTCTATTTATGACTTTTTCGATGGCATATTTGTATATTTAATCATAAATCTTCGGTTGAAGCCCTCCGATTAAAGTAACAAAGCAATTTATTCTCAACCAGAACCAGAGTGGTTGCGCCTATTCTTCGCGAGGGCCAGAAGGCATTAGTTATATACTCAATAGATTGAATATTGATCTGCACTGAAATAGCAGCTGGGAGCAGCTATTAATATTTGTGCTCAGTTATGGTCATAGTGTTTACAGCTGAACCCGCTTCGATATATATATATATACATATATATAATCAGTGTAGATAACAATAGCACCTCTGACGCCTTACTTATTTTAAGTCAGTTCATATAAGGGATTTTTTAAAGTCCATGAATTTGAACTGGGCGTTTATTTGTTCAATTAATTTTTAAGTATTTGTGAAGCCGTAGGTACATTGGTAAAAACTGTACCAATGTACCAGGGCTGTACCAGGGCTGTTGAACTAGCGACTGATTATCGCTAGTTCAACTACTTTAATTGTTTCAAATTGCAAAACAATCGTATAAGTCTAGATAAAAGTTACATATGTTAAATCATAGAAAAACCTAGTTTTTCTATGGTTAAATCTAATTATGTGGGATTTATTGCCCATTTTATTAATTATGTAGCAAAACAAAATCTTTGTAAACAATTTTTTAATACTTATAGTACAATTTGTAATATTTATTTTTAATATTAGTTTCTCAAGTAAAGGGTAGTTTTAATAGATGTGATGATGGCTAAGCCGCGGCTGAGGAGACGCGAGTGTCCGCCGAGGCCAGTGCCAGCTTCGCAAGGTCATTTGCCACTAAATTATGTGCTTGATTACACCATTTCTCTCCACGTCGACGCCGCGCCGCGACGCTGGCACGTTTAATATTCCTTACGTGACCTTTCTGAACCTTAGTTCTTTACAAAAAAGAAATTGAAAGCTTCATGGTATGCGAAAATAATACTTGTCGACAGGAACGGATACTTCCAAAGATAATAAATCAGCAAAACTATATAACACTTGATCTTTAATTTGAATTTGTTAATTTAATGTTCTATGCGTCTTTATTGTTACTTATACTATATAATCCGATTAATATTTTGTATTAAGACTACCAAAAAAATGGGGATGAAAAATCCAGTATGGCTAATAATGGGTCTTTGTGACAAATAATCAAGTAATACTTACGTGTAATGTACTTTAGAGTAATGTCTCTCTTGGTTTTACAGCCTAATCATTTCTTGTTTTAGTAATTGAGCATTTATTGCCATTATAAAACTAAAAACATTAGATCTTCTCTTTTTATTACAGGAAAGTTTACTTACGGAAGAATTTTGGGGCAAAGTGTTTAGGTTTCAGTAGTACGCTACGGCAGTGCCACTCTGAAGCGTCGCGTCCGCGGCGGCGGCGGCGAGCGAGGGGACTCCCCCACAGTGACTCAGCTGGGCCGTAACTGTCGCGCTATTAATTTTGACCCTTCCCCCATGTGGCATTATAAGCTTATTACAATTTCGGGAACATCTAGATTGTCACGATCTGTTACCCAAAACCATATTGTTTAATGTCTTTCATTGTGTTCATGTGGTGACGGGCGCACAGAAGAGTTTGCAAATGACAATATCTGTCTTATAATTGTCGGTGGTTTGGTCGACGTTTCAGTGAATGTTCAACACGAAATCAATTATTTGAAAGCCGTAGGAGAAATTTACTCTCTAATCAGAAGTTGCATGAATGAAAAAAAGTTCTAAAGCAATTAAACAATTAATACACAAATTACTTTTTTGGTCTATGTCCTTACCTAAGAAATTTTTAGAAAAACACATTTTTTGGAATTTAGGTTGTCTCATTTTGTCAGTTTGAATAAAGGTTACGAAGGGTAAAGGTAAAGGTAAATTTCAGAAGATGTTTTGAAAAGGAACTTGCTTTTCCCAAGAATAGACCGCTCTGCCCTTTGGTCTCTACCCTTTGGAATTGTGTTGTTTGGTTTAGGATACATGAACGAATAGAATGTTAAATAAAACTCTTTCGGAATGATTGACTATTTTCGATTGGGATCTTGGCTTGATTAATAATTAAATAAGTTAAGTCAATCTAATACGCATGTTTTCTTTTCACAGTGAAACCTTAATAATGGCTGGACAGATGTTAGTTAACGATTGAGGTTTCAAATGAAAGGGATTTTTATGTAGATTTGTCAACACGTTTCAGAATGTTTCAAAAAGGCGTCTTAAAGTACAGAATAGGATTGAAGTTTCGGAACAAAGGCGCTATCCATCGACATTTTACCAAGCTCAGTTCACTCTGTTTACAACTGAACATATGGTCATGTGATGGTTGGGTGGTTTGACCTTTGTAAAGGGGAAGTATTTGAGCTTGTTGTGTGAGTAGACTGGAATTATTATTAAACAGACCCTTGTTATGCTGACTGACTGTCAGCTCAGGCTTTAAGTAGGTCAGGTAACAAGAGGATGGGGTCATTTGCTTAGGAGGGGTTTTTGGGCGTGTGTTGGAGGACCGAGGGGCCCCAGGGCTCGTGGCCCATCAGGCCAGGGCCCACGTAAGTAATCTTAGTGTTTTTGCCAAATTTAAATGATAGGTCTTCTTAATCATACAAGTTCCAGGCTGCTCACCCTTTGAGTTTTCTTTAATTCAATTCAATCTTTTAAGATTTTTAGCTTGTTTCTAGAATGTGTAAGTAATAATTAATGTCTGTTGTTATTTTGCGTTTGCATTGTATAAGATCTCATTTTTGTAAAGTAGATTCAATTTAGTTGAGCACCTTGTTAGCCTGTGAATAATAGTATATTTCGCAACAAGGGCCGAAAATGAGGTTTTGCAGGCTCGAGATCGTGTTTCAAATTCGAGACGAAGTCGAGAATTTAAAACGATCGAGAGCTGCAAAACCCTTTCGGCCGAGGTGCGAACGCTATTTTTGAAATATACGCTCAATAATTAACAAAACTGATTATTATTTGACTCACTTAAAAGCAAAACTTTAAGGTTATGAGCGACGATACAACTTCTTTATCATGATTCAAACAAATACAGCTATGAAAATCATATGATCGCAACTATCCTGTCTTTGGAACCTATTGAATGCCGTATAATTATGTGATGTTCTGACGTTGTTTCACGCAAATGAACGATCAGCTGACTTTCGGCCCTAGAGCCCCAAACGTTTTCGGTCCTGTGGCGGCAAACAGTGTGTTTCGGTCCGCGTTTGACGTTTGTAAAACAGGTGATTTCGTCGTAGTGTGGCGAAAACAAATTTTTTCATTGACAAGCATGTCTCTTTATTTAATAGAGCTACGTTCCCAATGTGGTCGTGTATTATGGGACTCCTTAGTTAACAGCCAACAGAGGGGCTTCGTACACGTCACAGTCATGCTTTAAAATAGTTGTACAGATAAACTACTGATTGCAGTACTTATAACTTATTATGCAAAAAAAACTGTTTTTACTTTTATAGCTGCTTGTTTACTGGGAACGTGACAACAAATCGTTTTCAACAGATTAAGTTTTTATATTTTCGGTTTTTAAAGGTTCATTATGTAATTTAGGGAAATTGGTCTTGGTTACTACATAATGAAGTGATTTTATGTGCCTATTCAGTGCAGTTACCAGTTTACCGTTTTACAAAGTAGTTTACGATGTATCAATACATTAAATCGTGTTTTTTGTTGTAGGTTTATTATTAACATGAGCCAATTTATTTTTGGATTTGAAAGTGAATGCAGTTGTAATGCCACCAAAAAGAAGAAGACACACATTGACGGTTCGAAGGGAACACAAACGTACTACCCTCTTGATGTAACATTTGATGGATACAAAGCGACAAAACGAGATCATCGAGGTGCTCCTTCCAACTTTGGACCAATGAACTTAAAATGTTTGTATTACGGCGGCTTACTTTTCTAGAATAAAAGACTGGTAGAGATAATACATGATTTACCCTTTTTTGAAAAAGGAAAGGTCCGTGTGCCCAATTTGCGGATTTCGCCATTTTTTCAAGACCTTACAGAAAACTCTCAATCTCAGAACAGGGCTGTTAGACTTAAATCCAGAAACTATTAGGATGGGCCTTAACGTTCGACGGTTTTGCTGTAAGATGAACATTTTCTGGTATTCAAATATGTATTTCAGAGACAAAAGATCAAAGGAAAATGAAGAAAACTGAACAGGTGTTCACAAAAATTATCGTTTACCGGGAACTCCTCGGTTATCAAAATTTTCAGTAGTTTAGGCATAGTTTTGTTACTAAATTTAGCCCTTTGATTAAACTTTTAAATCATAAGATAAGTTAATGGTTCGTGGTTTATTCTTCTATATTTTTTTGCTCGACTTTGAACAATAGATTATCTAGTAGTGATTGATGTTATTAATTGTATTTGCATAACAACACTTTTACTGGCGTGTTGTACATCTTATTACGCTGTAGCTAATTCTCTTACCGCAAGAATATGTAGTTACTCTTGAACAATCTTTTCTAAACTATGATTTTAATTAATTTTAGTTTTTTACACCCAAAAGCTCTTCAATTAATTTTAAGTTATATTTTAGTTCAAAATTAAATTTTAGCACCTTCTGCAAAGTATTTCAATGAACTTACTGAGGCAACTTGCATTGCATCAGTTACGTTGTCTTTTGCATTGATCAGTTGCAACTTACTGATCAGTGAACTTACTGATGTTATGCAAGTTGTATTCTTATTAAAAAAGTTAAGATTAGATCAGTGGGTATATTATGTTAAATTTAGCATAATTAATTATGTCTTATTGCAGGAAATAGTTGGCAAAATATTATTACTTTAAGGATAATTTTCCGCATCCTCAATCCTTACATATACATACCAGAATATATATTTTTAAAGAATAGTAAAAAATAACGAATAAATTAAACGTTTTATTCATTACGTTGCCTGGTTGAAAAATTGGATAACCCTGGTCAATTTTCGACAGAGCATAACAAAAAATAATAAATCTAAAAAAAGTAATAAAATCTCAAAATTACAATGTGTAATGTTTATAAATATCTAGATTTAGTTTGGTTTGAAAACATGTTTATATCAAAGTACACAGTAACTGCGGCGAACTTTTTATCTTTAGAATTCTGCCTGAACGTGAACTCTCCTTTGTCCTTCGTTGTCTCTGCTCTGGTGATTCAATCCCCTCCCCCACCCCTCCACTGCAGCAGCTTGATGTTTTAATGACGACAAAGCGTGGTAATATCTGCGCTCCCACTTTCCATATAACGAGGCTTATTTACCGCTAAGGAAAAGAGGTTAGCAAAAGAAAATCCTAAGGGGTAACTGCAATGAAAAATATGTTATTCTTCCACGATGGTGTTACTCGACCCGATTTTTAACCAAATTTTGGCGTCTTAACAAAAAAGGCAGCCAAAGTTCATTCTCGTATTAAACTTATCAAACTTAAAATTTTTTAGGTGGAATTTTGATAATTTATTCGGTTTTATGGGTTGATTAGTTGTTAGGACTTAGATCGTATTATGAAAAAATCATGTAATTACGTCGATGTCAAATAAACCCAGTGGCTTTGCCCACGTTCAAAATTTTCAACAGCTGGTATTGCTCCTGTATTGTTTTTTGTTTCAATCGATTGGAATTGGGTTTATTTGTTTCAGTCGTCTGTTTGGATGGATACGTTTTTACAGCTAACTTGCATAATATGACAAACTTGCTTACAAACTTTGCTTACATAATATAACAAACAAACAAAGGTCGCAAATGTTTACATTTATAATATTAGTAAGGTTATGATTTTTGTACCTGTTGTCTGAGGAAATAATTCTATTCAAATTATATCATATAAGCTTATTCGAAATCGTTATAAAATGTTTTTCGTTCAAAAATTACTGTAACTAAATATATTATCAATTTTGGGGTTATTATACAGACTTGAAAAGTTTAAAATCAGTTAGTCGGTTGAACCAATTACGCACAACTTACTATTATGCACAATTTAATTTTCTTAAGGAAATAGGTTTGGAAGCTTCTACTTCTTGTGTACAATACGGCTTCTTTAACGTAGGCAAACAAATTATTTTTCCAGAAATTGTACAATTATTTGTCAAAGCTTTTGAGTGTTTACTCAAAATGGAACGAGTCTTTTGCACGATGAAAACACTCTTTGACCAAACATCTCGATGTCAAATTAAATTAACTTTCTATTTTCTCTGATTCACAGTTTGTCGGAAAGAATATACAGTATTTTGAGTTGGACTTTTAAAGTTAAAATTACTTAACAACGTTTTGCGGAAAGAGGTTTTGGTGTGGTAAAAAACTAAACACAGGTCATACTAAATTCCAATACAAATTTAATTTACAAGATATGTACAAAAGTTACTATTTAAAAATCTTCCAGTTTCCAAATAAAATATCAATCATTTTTCAAAAAAGACAAATATCTGTTGATTTTATACAAGTAAGGGTTGGAGTAGGTCACTTGATTGCATCACAGAGGCAGTACTTTAGACTCAGAGGAACAAAACATATGTGTTGAGCACATTTAATAACAGATTCGTTAATCCAATTACATTTAACACTTAATTCCACGCATTTTTATCTTTGAGTATCTAAACTATCCATTGGGTTAAGAAAACTGCAGTCGAAGTCATAGTAAAGTAGATGTCGACGTGGTAGTCATTGTATCATTGTATCATATATGTCAAACAACTGGTTTGAATAAACAAATTATTAACGTGTAGTTGAAATTTAGAGATTAAAACAAACATAACTGTTTAGAAAGTAAAATGTTTATGCAAGTTTATTAAAAGCGTCTTGAGGTGATTTAAGTAAGCCACTTATGTGATGGAGAAGAGCTGAGTGTGTCAAAAACGTGTAGCGACTACCGGAACTTCCATCAAATCTGTCTCTCGGCCTGGCTTCGTCTCGACCTGTAACATTGAAGCAAATATTGTCAAATAATATAGTTTGTACTAATATTAGTGACAGTTACTGAATCGGAGGTCGCTGATATTTTGTGAAACTTAATTCAAATTTTTATGTTGACATATTTTTTTCTGTTAAATAGTTAAATATTGAAAAATAATCAACGATGATTGTTCTTAGCAAAAGGTTCCCATATTTTGAGTATGACGTCATTTTTCAGGTGACTATGATAAACTGTAGTACCAACCATAACAAAATCAAACCGTTACATGTATAATCAAACAAAGCCACTTGCTCTAATGTTATGCAATAATTAATAACACGAACATGTAAAATAAGAAATTATAGCTGTGTAAGACAGGCATTTAATATCACATGACACAATTTTCGCGAAGGCCTTTAATGAAGTTAAAAATGCAATATATAAGTACAATAAACACGTACCAAGACTAAAATATAAATGTAAAACGGCAAAAGCTAAAACTATGTATTTATCAACAAGTATTAACATGGTCAAAAATTACTCTTAATTATGAACCATATTAGACGTTAATTAAAGAATACTCAGTTATTGGTGCTTAGATTTTAAGTGTTGAAACACAGAAAGCAGATAATTGTAAAATTGATCAGGTTCCACAATTAAATCCACTAATCACAAGCTTATTATAAAACTAAATTACTCGTTCGTATATGCAACACACTTCAGTAAGACGCTATCAGTTACTTTAGCAGCCTAAAAGTCAATAGAAACGCAGTAAGAAAATACACAACGTTGAAGAAACCAATGAGACAACTACACACTGACGACGACATACTAACCATGCAGACAAGCTACAGATGCTATACCGAGCTCTCCTTGGCGAAGGTTACCCTGGTGTGGAGAGAGGGGGTGGTTTTGCCGGGGTCCGCGGGGAAGTATATCGAGGGCTGCGAAGGCGGTTGTGGCGGTAACAGCTTCGAGTATCCGCCGCTAGGCAGCGAGAGGTCTGCGTACGTTATTTCTTCTAGCTTTAATTTCAGAAATTACATGGTTTCAATTAATAAAATTTAAATTTGGAAAATATTGGTTATGCTCTTTTAGTTATAATAATATGAAACTATTCCGTGATGTTTTCCAGTATTTTACCTCAAACGGCAAAAAATTTCGAGAACATAAATTGAAAGATATTTTGAGAACTTGACAATTTGTGATAGTACACAAATAAACACTTAGCACGGTAGTTGAGGGACCCGGTTAGTGGTTAGGGCGTATTAGGTTGCAGAGAGACTGCGGGTCACTCGGTCACTCTTCATAATTGGGCTCTAGTTTCGCTGTAATTGAGTCTAGCCTGATTGAACATAACCTTTGTTTATACACTAAAACCTGTATTGTCACTTATAGCAACCATGAGCCACTAAAAATGTTGAAATATATAGGAAATTAGACAATAAGTGTTAACAATTTATTTTTATAAAAAAAGAAACATTTTATATACGTAACTTAAACCGTTAAAGTATGACGAAAACATGAAAAATTATGGAACGTTTTCTAGGTTATCACGTAAATTTTATATTGACGGTTGTCACCTGAAGCCTATAACCAAAGAAAGATATTGATACCCTAGTGGCAAATTCTTGGTAACGAGTTACAATACATTCGTTTAAAGCTCACCTCGACAAACAGCGGTAATAGAGGAAAACACGAAGGGATTTTCTGAGATTTTTTCGAGAACACTTAAATAGATGAACAACTAAAAAGTGGTAAAATAGTTCCAACGTATACTTTTATAACTACACTAGTTCTCTATAATTGTCTCGACAATGAAACAGCAGTAAAACTATTTACTTACAATAAACTTTATTATAAAGTTCTATAACGTGTTTTTCGTTATTGTTATTTACAATTTAGTTATTTAAAATTATAAAAAAATTTAAATTTAAAAATTTAAGTATCCTCTTAAAACAATAGAAGGATAGGTTTTTAAATAAAACACCACTAAATAGCACTCGAGAGGGAGCCAACAAGATTACAGATCTAGTTAAGCACTATGGTCTTGTTAAAGAGAGTACTGCAGTAAACTAAGTAATCTTCTTCTCTTATTTAAACCTGGATGGGGCTTCAGTCTCTACCAGAGAACTAAAAGCTTACCAATTACTCAAAATTGTACACTTGTAACTTGCCCCATGAAATCATTATTATTTAATAGCGAACAGCTTTGCATTTTTATGGTACAAAGAGTACATATTTAAATAATCAAAATAGAATTTTTAATCTAGTTATACTTTTGACTATACAATGAACATAAATATTAATTATAATTTTGTATAGCTTATGACAATTTCCACCTTCAATTGCACATAATGCTACTATATTTGAATACTTTACTTTTTAAGCTTTATGAATCGGTTCTTTCGAGAAACCCCTTTTACTTCTAAGGGTCGATTGCCACTAGCGTAATATTACACGCGTAATGTGGTACTGCACTATTCATACTGTGTTTAAGAGTGATTAATGGTAGTAAATGCATTCATGTTTTCATAAAACTACTTTACAATAATTAATAAATTATCAAACCAGAACTTTAGAGTGGATATGGAAAACTCCGCTCTATATTTCAAGAGCATTTCAGTTAGTTTTTTGAACTGGCATTACAGATTTCGCCTGCAATATTGCACTAGCGTCAAACGACCGTAAGTACTAACTGGAACCAATACCTTTTCTTTCTAATCGAATTTTACTACATTTTTATTAGTAGCTTAAGTATACTTTGCTCTATTGAAATTTACTTACCGCCCGTTTAATTGTTTGTGGATCGTTTATATCGTATTTTTGATTTTCTGATGGTTTCTTTTGACTGTTTGCATCTAAATCTGAAAAATAGACGAATTTGTAGAAACCCAAAACGGTTGCGTCAAACATATGTGTTAGATTTTGGGATATCTCCAAAAAAAATTTTTTAGTTGAATGATTCAACCAGAAGAGTGCTATATCAGTCTGTTATCAGTCGTCGATGCGTACGGACCTTGTCCTAGTGATAGTGCTGTGCTGAGTTTCCTTGTGTGCCGTCCAGCTATGTTCGTGTTGGTGCATGCGTTCAGAGACTAATTAAGTATAAAATATTCGTCTTATATTATAAACTTACCATTTTATCAATATTAAAAATTTCTACGGCCTGTCTTTTTTTTCTAATATTATTATAAACTGTCATTAGTTATCATAAACTTCCACAACAGTTTATTATCCTGCCAACAAAATGCCTGTAGATAAGTGCAAGAAGTGTAACCGCGAAATTGCACAGCAAAAAGAAGCAATAAAGTGCTCAGATTGTAGTTCCCAAGTCCACTTGACTTGTTCTCGTGATCCTTCTGACACAACAAAAAGAGTGAATACTCGCACTAGTTACAAGTGCGATGCATGTGTTTCTGGAAATTCGGCAACCGGCATCATCACCGCGAACGACCGCGAGGCTTGTGCGAGTGGAGAACAATCTACAGCTATTTTAGAAGCTATTGCTTCGCTTAGGAAAGAGACCACTGAAGCTTTAAGTAAGATTAGCAAACAAAATGATGCGGTACATGAAAAACTCAATAAATTGGAGGAAAACTTCAAGACAGTAACAGAGGATTTATCAAGTTTGAAAGTGGAATTCGGTGTAGTAAAAACACAGTCTAATGAAAATTCTGAATCCATCGCAGGCCTAAAAGTAGAAAATCGAAAACTAAAAGGAGAAATATGTGACCTTAAAGCTGAAATTAATGACTTGCAACAGTATTCTCGCGTCGATAATTTAATTATAACAGGCGTGCCTCAAACTAAAGGTGAAAATATATTTATGCTGTTACAGGACATTGCGAGGGCATTAGGCCTTAACTTTGATAGGTACGATATTTCAGCTGCTCACAGGCTTCCTTCAAAAACTGTCGGAGGTAAGCCGCCGGTGATTGTTGTCAAATTTGCCACTAGAACAATTAAATCTGATTGGTTGTATGCGCTGAAAAAAGAAAAAGGTTCTCTCAAGGCCAATGAGATCCATCGGAGCTTCCCAGAAAACCTAGTGTTCTTCAATGAGCACCTCACGCCTCACACGAGAGATTTATTAAATCGTGGAAAAGAACTTGTTAAAGACAACCGGTTAGCTTTTGCATGGGTGAAAGATGGACGATTTTTAATAAAGCTGACTCCGACGGGTAAAACTCTCCGTGTCCAGAGTTTAGGGGAACTGGAGAGAATAATGTTCGGTGTCCCAGCATCCCAAAGTGGTAAAGCTCCAGAGCAGCTCCAAATACAGACTGCAACAAAGCCCTCTTCATCTCCAGCCCAGCAACAGCTACAACAGAAACAGGTCACCCCCGAACAACTCCCTCCCGCCAACCTCCATACAGCAGCAGCACCCACTGTCCCTGCATCTTAAAGTGGACCATCATCTGAGTCTTGAATTAACTATCTATATGTAATACTTTATTTTTTATTTCTTTCTACGATCTCCATTTATCATTTTTTGTGGGGGTCCATACATTTTATAATTTAATGCTCTATTAAAGGAAAAAAGTTTGTTTATATTAAACTTAAATTATTTTTTAAAATTAAAGAACAGTATTTAGTCCACCATGAATGTTTCTCATTTGACTTAATAAAAGTATGGTAACTGCCATGAGATTAATGTTTGTTTCTTTTGTGTTGATTTATAAAGGTGGCAACAGGTCCTGTGACAGTAGTTTGTTCTTTTGAATTTTCTTATATGATATTATATACATTTTTAAAGAGTACACAGGTACACAAAATGTGAATTATATCCTTTGTCTTAGTTTTAACATAATTGGCATGACATTAATTTGACACTGATTTTACTGCTTTAATAAGATAATTGTTCTATTCGTGATAATGTGTAATAGTTCGTATACTATATTTTTTTAATGTTTTTTTTTGTTATAATTATCAATTATGTAAACCAAAATTAATTTCACAATGAATAATTAGGGTGCATAGTGATTAAAGTGTAGAGGATTAATCAGATAAGAATAGGTGAAATCTCTGAGAGGGACAACAGATCTACTAAATACAAATATTTACTACATAGATAATGCCTCACTAATTTCTCAAAAATGATAATCTTCCAACAAGAGCAGTTAAATTATATTTTTTAGTCTAAGCCAACTTTGTTTGTCCAAAAGTAAGATTTTACTAGTCAAAAAGATTATTTTGGCTCTTCTAAATTTAACCCTGTACATAGTGACACTTGTCACAATAGTTTTCTAATATTTTTTCTTTATCTAGAAACTAGTCATGTCGTCTCATTGCAGTTGGCTTGCTTTGAGGAATTATTGTTTATTTTATGTTCATCACGTACTTGTCACCTTTCTGTTTTGCTGCAATTATGAGAATAAAAGTAACTAACATATAGTTAAGGGAAAGGCAAGTTAGATTTTTCTCTTCAAATGAGTCAAACATTGTTTTATATTTATTTCTTTATTAGTACCAGAACAAGTTAATTTAAAATCATTTAATAAGTCAAAAATTCATAACAGTTCTCTATGTTAATAAATTGTTCATTTTGAGTGGCTGGACGGCGCACTGTTTAATTTGTTATGATAAACGAAGACAACTACTCACCTATAAATGATTGTGAATCTTTTGATTGTGTGGTGGATTTAATGTCACATATAAATGATAAGGTTAGTAATAGGGACATTGCTGGTTTTAAGATGTTGCATATTAATATTAGAAGTTACAATAAAAATTTTGATGAATTTTTAATATATTTAGACTTGACAAAAATAAAATTTCATTGCATCATCCTTAGCGAAGCGTGGTTAAAATGTGATAGTGACCTCATAAACATTGAAGGGTATAACATTATTAGGTCATATAATAATCTCAATCAAAATGATGGGCTGGTTGTATATGTCGACTCATCTTTATCAGTGACCTCTGATCAGTTGCTGCTAGGTGGAGTGGCTACTGGATTGTCTTTATCTTTTTGCTGGTCAGGCATTCCTTTCCAGATAACTGCAGTTTATAGAAGCCCCAGTTCTAGTATTGTAAACTTTCTAGATGGAATATTAAATTACTATTCCTCTCAACACAACACAAAAAGTACTCAAATATTTGTTGGTGATATCAATTGTAACATAATAAATGCTTTGCCTAATTCAATAGAAGAACATTATCTAGATGTTATGTGCAAGCTTGGATTTGTATCATGTATTGATGTTGTAACTCGCCCTAGTAGCAACTCCTGTTTGGACCATATTTTTGTCAAATCCCATAATTTTTGTAATCTTTACCCTGCCGTTCTGAAGACCTCAATAACTGATCATTATACAACCACTCTACTTATTACAATCAATAAACCTGATCAAATGATTAGCAATAAATTAGAAAGCAAAAAAACTGATTGGCTTCAAGTTCAAAATGAATTGGCAGTCCAAAACTGGGGTCTTGTAACAAATTCAAATTGTATAAATGAATCTGTAAGTCAATTCACTAAAATTGTAAATTCCATTATCTCCAATGCGACTGAAATTAAGCATTTTAAACCCTCTAAATCGAAGATAAAACCATGGATCACTACTGGCCTAATCGTTTCGATAAAGAAACGAGACAAGCTGGGAAAACAGTCAAGAGCCGAACCTTATAATCTGCAGTTAAGGCAACGTTTTGTACGGTACAGAAACATTTTGCATTCTCTCATTAAAAGAACTAAATTCAACTACTATAAGAATAAACTTAATGAGGTAGGTTCAGATCCAAAAAAATTTTGGAGCGTAATAAACGAGGTTGCTGGTAAGCCAGCGGGCAGAGAGAGATTTCCTATCGAATCTTTCTGCGACAGCGCCGAGGCTGCCGACCCAACAAAAAATAAAATACTATGTGACACATTTAATGATTACTTTGCTTCCGTGGGCTCCCAACTGGCGGGTGCTCTGAACCCCTCTGGATCTGCTCCTGTGTGTGACGCTGACCATACTGTCCAAACCGCCTTTAAGCTGAGGCCGATCACCGAACTTGAGCTAAAATCCACCGTTTATAGCATAAAAGGACGTACAGCCCCCGGTTGGGATGGTATTCCTTCTGATTTAATCAAAAATAATATTGATCATCTAACACAACCAATTATTCATATAGTTAATTTAAGTATATCCAAAGGTATTTTTCCAAATTCATATAAAATTGCAAATGTTGTACCTATATACAAATGTGGTCTTAAATCAGTGGAGTCAAATTATAGACCCATCTCTTTGTTGTGTTCTGTCTCTAAAATAATTGAAAAATGTGTAAAATATCAACTCGTAAAATATTTGGAGGACAACAAAATAATTACAAATTGCCAGTATGGTTTTTTGCGAAACAAAAATACTTCTGATGCTCTTTTTGATCTCACTAAACTCATTGCTAGCAAGGTAGGCAATAAAAACAAAGTAGTTTTGACATTTCTTGATTTAGCTAAGGCTTTCGACACAGTGGATAGGAGCAAGCTCTTAACTAAGCTAGAACTTATAGGTGTCCTGAATAAATCATTAGACTGGTTTAAAAGTTATTTTGATTCCCGTTTACAAACAGTGACAATTAATGGTGTGCAAAGTGATCCCAAACCTTTAAACTATGGAGTTGTGCAAGGCAGCACCCTTGGTCCTTTGCTATTCCTTATCTATATCAATAATATTAGTAAATTAAATATAAAAGGCTCTTTTTTTGTTTGCGGATGATACGGCCTTGTTATCAGCGGACGGTACGTAGGAGGCAGTCTATGTCCAGGCATCCTCAGATCTTGCATTAATAAAAAAATGGTTTGATCATAATACTTTGACAGTAAATGTAAATAAAACCAAACATATGGCAATCTTCTCAAGATCAGACCTGGATCCAGGGCTGCGAGTGCTGAGGCTGCACTCTTGCGGTGACCCTCGGGCCCAGGGCTGTGGCTGTGGTGTCGTCGAGCGTGTGGAACAGTATAAATATCTAGGGGTAATCATCGATCATAAAATGCTTTGGCTTCCACATGTTCGATACGTCAGGCAGCGACTAAGAAGGAT